>VOMN01112411.1:0-19603 GCA_014899125.1 Orchestia grillus | reverse complement strand
CGGAGGACAAACTGCTCAGTCGGTTCTGCCCCACCCTGTATTTGACCTCAGACATTTGTGATAAGCGCTCAACGAACATTGTCCCACGCGCAGCACAAAGAGCTCCGGTCAAATAGATTTCGAAGACGAGAAAATTGCTCAACTTTTTACGCGTGTGAGCATTGCTACCTGTCTATCCAACTTGGTCGATATTAGGTCATCAACCCAAACGTCTGGTTTAGAATTTTCTTTGCAGGCAAATGCTCTATATTTTTTTAAACATTTTGCGATGTTTACTTTTCATCCCTTTTTAGTCCGTTTACGAGATCGTTAACTGTATACGCATCTTTCGGAAACCTAAATTAAGTTCTCAAGAAGGAAAATTTTTGACTTCAACTCTATCACAGGTAAAAGTTTTTAAAAAATGAATTGAATGAACCGACTCTAAGAAATGAAAATCGTACGCCTGAATATTTTCACTTAAGATTAAGAGGAGAGGCCATGCTGTATAAATTGCAAGATATATATTTACGCAAATTTTTTGGGCGGAAACATGTTTACGATAGACAAAAAAAAATAACATGACGTGCACCTGCGAGCAATCAGGTATCCGACTCATTTTAACTTCACAGTTCTAAAAGGTGTATGTGTACCTAAATATATTACCCGATTATTAAGGTACGAACGCTCGTTTATGTCATCGATCGTCTTTGGCGAAATGATTGTCTAGCGATCAGGCATTCTGTCAATTGGAAATTGTCAATTGAGACTGAAACAACTCGGCTACGTGAAAGCTTCATCACCTAAACTTCACAGGGGTATTGAAGTGCGTGAGGGATCCGTATATGTCTATACTAGAGGTGCGTGAGGGATCCGTAAATCTATACATTTGAGGCGAGAAAGGGATCCGTATATGTACACATTTGAGGTGCGTAAGGGATCCGTATATGTATACATTTGAGGCGGGTAAAGGATCTGTATATGTATACATTTGAGGTGCTTCAGGAATCCGCAAGATATCCGTACTTTATGCGTACTACGTCTGGGATATCCTTGCGTATGTCTCCGCTAGCATCTGCAGCCAAATTTTGAAAGTGATTGCTCGCTCCAGCTGATTGGCCAATTAGTGCGGAAATTCGCAGTGTGTCCCTACTCAAGTCCTGGTCCGTTCTCTCTACGCAGTCATCCGCGGTACCTGTATGCAGGTGCGATAGGGGTGTGACGTTCCCAGTGTCTAGTTACCTGTACCTTGAGTGAGGAAGAAGATAAAAGACCCTCCTTTTGCCAGCAATATACATTTGAACCTCTCATCTAGGAACGGCGCATATTTACAGATATGAAGTACACGGACAAAATTTGTTTGTCCTAATACCCATGCATTCCATTGGCCAGAATGTCCAGTGCGTAAGTGCGCAAATGGTTACTTGCAGAATATTTACGTCAACCGATAATCTCCTTCCAAATAATCGGTATTCCAGGGGTTCAACTGTACGTACATTATGATTTCTTTCATAACGGCGCCCAAACCAAGAGACAGAACTGGAATAAAAAGTTCTGGTAGAAAGAGACATGCCAAAGTGCGTTACTGTTTTCCATTTTGATTAGTTCACGTACATGATACGACGTTCGGGAAGCCGAGTCCGCAAAATCGGTCTGCGAGGTCTCCTCCAGGGATCTCCACGTAGTCTGTTAGTAGACAATCTGTATCCGTGAATGAAACTGCCGCCGTACCTGAGACGGGGGCAAAGTATAAAGAGTTTTTCGATCCTACAAAACATATTAACCCTAAATGGTGCAACTGTACATTATTAGACAGTTTTGAAAAGGCTTTTGCTAGCTTTAAGACAAATATGGCAGCAGTCTCCTCGCAAAAATAATTCAGGCGTAAAATTACTGGAAATAGTTTAAAGAAATAGAATCGTTTTAATGAAAAAATTACCTAAAATTAAGCCAAGATATTACGAAACTATAACATGTGCCACACTTAACCCATGTGGCTCAGCGGATATTTAAAAATGCCCTACCAACTGATGACTTAACATTCCTACATCACACCCTTGTTGACATGCATCTTCAATATGGAATAGAAGCATGGTGTGGGACCGATAAAAAAAGCTATAAAAGTTTTTATTCCACAAAATTACCACGACAGCTATCGCCGCCCGCACCTCAACGGACACGCCTACGACTCTATGAGAATGTTTAAGATACCCGACCTTCGTCAATTTTCACTAGGAAATTTTATATTTAGGGGCATCAGCACAAGCAATGACCCAAATCTCCACGGCATTTTCTTGCCCTGTTCTGTCCCCATGATGGTGTTACCAGGAATTGTTCGAAATTTGTACTTCATTATTTCTCACTCTCCAAATCCATCACTGCATTATCTTCGCAGGCCCTAAATTTCAGAGTACTATTCCTCCGAGAATGCGTCCAAATACTTCATACAAATTATTTAAAGCTGATCTTGAGGCTTACCTTCTCTCGCGGTACTGAAGAAACAAAAACGAGTCTGTGCATGCCCAACTATTTAGAAATATTCTCTTATATGTGTATGGATGTATGTAGTCTTTTTTCGAACTCCTTACTCATATTGTGAATGTAACCCTGGTTTGTAATTTTAAGTTACTTGTTAAGTTATTGTGACTTTTTTTAGTTATGTGTAACGTTAAGTTCTTTATTCCACATTAATTTACCGCAAATTACAATTCCTCATTTCTGTATTGGTTGCCCTAGAAGCCTTGTAGCTTGTTTCGGGCTACAAGTGGCGTATATTCTGATTCTAGTTTTATTCTCTCATTTCTCCCTTGTTTGTAATACTGTGTGATGTGAATTTTAAAGCAAGTGTTGCAAGTGTTTCAAATGTTTCAAATGCTTCAAATATTGGAATTCAATTGCAGTCGAAAGCACCCTACATTTATTTTCACTTCAGAGGTTCAAATTAAAACGAAACAATCGCTTGAACGTCCTCCTACAATGTCTCCTCACCCAAAAGTTGAGGTGGAACTGAATCGGCTACGTCGCTCATCATGAAGCCATACGGCGCAGCAGCTGTATTCTGCGACCACTGAATGCAGCTGCCAGCGCTGGAGTCGATGCAGACGCGGTACTCCTGGTTGTTCAGGTGCACGCTGGCCGTATTCGATGCTGAAAATATCGACATAAAAGACTACGTCCTTAAGAAAAGTGAAGCTGAAGTTGGGGTAGCTCCAGCAAGCCTGCTTATGAGCTCTTGTCTGTACGTCTTCTCACAAATATTTATTCAAGAGGATTTTATTACCTCATTCAAAAGACGTTCACTAATCTATTATACCTTATCAGCTCAACAGGCCCTTCAAAGTAGGCTCGATGTGAATGAGGAGCACCAGTAAAAGCTTCGTGTTCGGATCACATTCAGCCAAGTAAGAGAAATGATTCGCTCAGCTTCCAGGATCATTTCTCTTACTTGGAAATGATCCAAGTAAGAGAAAAATTCAGCTTCCAGGCCACAGCTCGAAAGTTTAACATGGCTCGAGATCGAAGAGTGACGTGGGCAGATGAAGCAGAACGCTTATTTCTATTGTTCCGTTATTTTATCAGTGACTCCGAAGCTTCTGTTGAAAATGAGTGAAGTTCTGGGCTCAGTGAGTAAAGAAGTTCATCTCTAGATACGAATATGACACATTGAGTCTGACATACCCGTGTGTTATTTTTCGCTTTTTGATTTCCTGTACTGCAATTGTTCATTAATACCATCTTTTTTATAGCATTTTACGACACTTTTCGTAGCAGTGCACACAAGATTCTAAACACCGTTCTCGCTCGTAAAGCAGATATGAGAGAGACCTTCATGAAACATTCAGTTTAATCATCTTATGCTCCATTTAAACCACTTGTTAATCTGCCTTAACAAATTTGAACTCCGAGAAAAAATAATCTTCACTCAGAACTATAACTAAAAATGGTGCATCATCCATGAAGCAGCCACTGAAATTTATTGAACACTCAAGAGGACATTTCTGGAACACGAATTTAAGAAACAACCTTTATGAGCCTCCATCTTTGATACTCAAAATACTGCTTACCTCTCAGTTGTACGAGTAGATCAGTTGGACAAGTCGATTATGTGGACAAGTACAACAGTTGGACAAGAAGATTAGTTGAACGAGTATATCAGTGCCTCAGTCGTATAAGTATGTTTTCAGTCATATATTACCTTAATTAACAACAACAGAGTGCACACAGAACCCTCACCGATCTCGGCCGCGGTCGGCCGGACATAGTTGAAGCTTTCGACTATGTCTGACGTGGCCGTGTAGTACTGGGTGCATCCGGCCGGCGCTGGAGAAATAATCAACGTAGAAAATTACGTAAAAACGAAAAGTTAGGCTCGTTAATTTGCCAGTTTATTTTTGCCTTCATTCTATTATATATATGATAGACTGATATATGACGTTGTCAGAATACAACAGGTCACACTGCCACTTGAGTATGAAGATTTGATGTGCAACAGAGATACCTAATAAAGTTTAATGAGCGAATGAGTGTCATGACAAACCTCAACTCGGCACTCAAGCCTATGATGAGACGAAAGGAATGAATATAATGAATATACTGCTGAAATTCATGCCGGAAAATACTCGCACTCTTAATTAAATATAAGCAGTATTTCATAGTGAACATAGACATGTTCGAATTCTGAGCCCAACTTAGCCGAGTTACCTTGTGTTGGCCTCCTACAACAATACAACACGTATTTTCGTGGTAAATTTCAGAAAGGAATCACTTGCACCTTGAACCTCGTGTACATCGGATCAAGTGTTGATTTTAGTCCTCACTACATTTTTCTCAGGAAAATGTTATCGGTAGTTCAAGTAGAGAGATCTTCTTCTAGGAGTAGATCACAGACCTATCCTTGTCTCTGAATTTAATTCATGTTTAAAACATTTACTTATTATTGAAATTATGATATTATGCTGAATTAATCTACCTAAGCATTTTGAACACCAATAAAGTCGTCCATAGAACAATTACGGCCCGCATCAATGTACGCACATTGAGCGCCAACACACCTCTGTCTGCAGAGTCGCACGCGATCTGCTCCACGTGCACGTTCCAGCTGCGGTCGTAGGCGGTCGACCCAGTGTTGACGTTGATCCTAGGGCTCCCCACGGTCGGATCGACGTCGATGTACACTTTGAGAGAGCGATAAAAAATGTCTCATACCGAGTAAAACATTAGTTAATTGTATTTTATCATATGGAGACTTGAATTTCTATGTCTTCCGTTATTTATGAAAAGAATATGAAAGTCTTGCAACCATGCCACTAAAAATGATTGAATCAAGCTATAATTAAGTTATAACTGAGGATACGCTGAGTCATACTCTTAATTAAGAGAATTACAGAATTAATAAATAACCAGCAGAACGTTCAATGAATTGAAAGACTTCAATAATGCTTCTCGATTTTGATGGTTTGAACAATTAGTTAGTTCTAATAAAAAACAAACGATTGTACAAAATCTAAATGTTGGGAAAGACTTAGTTAGGTACGTGTTATGAAAAGTTCTCTCAGTTAAAAAAAAACATTGGCTAACTAAACGTTCATCGAATTTTTACTCAAAAATTATTTTCAAATGAATTTCATCCTACATTAAATCTTCCTTATTGATCACACACGTCAATTTCTAAAATTGATCTACGCGGCCCATTCCAACTCGTTGAACTAATCTTAATAGACACTACTTTCCACACGAACAGTCAGCACACTGTGAGTTTAACTTCTTCTCACACTCATCATTAACTGGCATGGGCTCTCAGTAGTTTGTAACCACAAGAAAACATTCAACACTAAATTTAGTTCTCTTTTGACCCTCGCTGTGTTGTCCACTGTGTTCGATCCACACAGGGCATGAGCAAGTCTGGGCAGTCAGTAGTCTTCAAGCACACTCCAGGACAACACTCTACGCCAAACTTAAGTTCTATTACGAGAACTTTTAATGCCACTCACTGTGTTGTCCAGTGTTAGACCCACACAGGGTAGGGACGCTGGCGTCGTCTCCAGTTCCCGTCACGGTGAAGGAGTCCGTCACGCACTCCCCGTCAGCGCTGGGCGGCGCCAGTTCCAAGTCGTTGAAGTCGAGTCTCAGCTGACAGATGTTGCTGTTCTGGAGCCTGACCTCGAGCGAGCAGTCGCGGGAGGTCGTGGTGCTGGGGCTCGTGAAGGTGGTCGTGCTGCCCACCGTGTACGAGCCGCAACTTCGGACGACTGAGCGAAACGCATATTTTATTCATGCATGCAGTAATACGGGGAATATTATCAGTTCTAAAAACAGGGATTTTCAATTTGGGAAGGTTGAAGCGTAATGAATAGAAAAGAAGGAATTACCAAATGAATGCATCAATTGTACGTGAATGAGGACCTGACACGAGATTTATTAAAATTCGTCCAGTCTAGCGGCACAAATTATTTTATACACAGGCATAAAATAATATGCTTTAAAATATGACGTTAGCTCTACATACCAAAAACACACTGTCCAAGTGTACATACATTGCCATGGTAGCATAGTAGCTTAATTAAGCCCACTAGTAGTGTCTCGCCTACGTCTGGTTCACTATTTGTCAGTTCTTATTGACTATTCATCGATTCATATTACTATGCTATTGTACTACTCGTACGACTACTGCTGCTACTTGTGATTCATTAAGTATCAGTTCGAATTGACTATTCATATCACTATGCTATTTGCAAACTACCTGTGGTAAATGTATTTCAAACAATGCAAATATTAAAGCAAATGCAGGATGAAAACAAGACTTCAAAAAATATGAAAGCTGAAGCAGTATCGAAGTAGACATTAGAATTCGTTCAAATCTTGCTTCGAGTAAATCTCTGCCTGAAATAGTAAGGTAAGCAATATACTTCAGTTATTTTTCTCTGGGCATGTCAAGACATGATAGAATAAGATTAGAATATAACTCAAGATACCTTTCGAACGTTTATTTCCATTATAGGGTAGTAGTATATACATTGATATTGAATAAAAACGAGTCAAAGTAGTATATATAGGGTGACCAAAAAGTTTTGCAATAAATCATTCTTGTTATAAGTACACAAAAAATAAATTAAATAGCATGTAATTTGTCAGGAAATGTCCAAGGGATTTCTTGCGGCTCTTTAGGTAATTTCGAGTATCTGGGTCGGCGTGGTTCTGGGACGGCCACTTCTGGTGCAACTTTGTACGCTACCGGTCTCCACAAAACATTGGATCGTGCTGTATACGAAACTACGCATTGTTTTTGGGAAATTTGGGGGCTTCCAAAATTTCAGTTGCATATTTTTTTTGCCAATTGAAGCTCAACGATAACAGCACCCTTACTTTATTGCCATACTGAAATATTTTATTTAAATAGCAGGCCAAATTTTACATGGGGTCCAAGTTGATACTAAATACTATCAGGTCTGAAAATATTAGATCCCTTAGCTTACAATGTATTAATTTATAGTTCAAATAAATTTGTCGCAGAACTTCAGTGTTACCACGTACATACACACGGTGGTATGACCACTAGTCCTAGTGCAGTGGTCAGGTTGACTGCAAGTTATTCGAAACAAATTCAAAGTAACGTGAGAAGTGCTTCTTTCATCTAGGTGGTTCGCTAAATCGTAAGGTCATTTTCTCAAACCCTGATTGAACAAATCTTTAAATTTTAGCATACTCGTACACTTGAATTTTCAACCATCAATTTTTGAATGATACCAAGTCAAATTTACTACTGAAGATATTAATTTGAGTGCAATATTTTGTTATCAATAACTTGTACTATCTTCATAGATCACAAAAGTGGAAAATGACATAGCTATCAAAAGTTTCTAATTATATCTTCCATATAATTAAAAAGACAAATAATCCCGTAATTAAATATTCTCTTTAAATATTACGGAATGTCTAATCCATCACGTACTTTTACCTGTTATTCTCTTCCTGTTTGGTTTCACCGTTCCAATTATGGGTAAAAGTACTCACAGTAGCAGCAAGTCCCAAAGCCCAGAGCGCAAGAGCCCGCTCCAACGCCCCCAAGTCTGGAACAGTCTTTGCGCTTGTAGCACGTGCCGGAGGTGTAAGTGGTGGAGGTCGTGGTGCAAGGTTCAGGACTCACGGTCAAGATGAAAGCTGCACGGGGAAAAGTAGGTATTAAATAGGTCCATGACCTCGTCTGCTGTTAACCCAGTGGTTCCCAATCTATTTATTGGTTTGTTTGTTTAAAGATCACCAAACCAAAGCCTCAGATAGCCACACCAAAGACGATATTAAGTGAGCGAAAAGAAGAAAAAATTTAATATAGACTTCAGTCCACCGGGGTTACTTCAGTTCACCGGGGTTACTTCAGCTCACCGGGGCTACCTCAGTTCACCCGGGTTACCTCAGTTCACCGGGGTTACCTCAGTTCACCGGGGTTACCTGAGTTCACCGGGGCTACCTGAGTTCACCGGGGCTACCTGAGTTCACCGGGGCTACCTCAGTCTCAGCTTAGTTTTATATTGGTGTGATAAAGCTGTTAAATTGTGAAATAATCGAGAACTATTGGTCCCTACAGAACTGAAGGGGTTAAAGCGGGACGAGGGAGGGTCTTGTAATTGAAGAAGTAACTAATGGAGAACGGTACTGTACCTCTGAAGAATTTAACTTAGGCTTCGCATTGAGCAAGGAGTCTCAAAATTTCTCGCCACTGTCACCCCTACCCCTTTCTTAACTTGCGCTCAATCTTCGGATGCAAGAACCAGAAAGCCTAGAGTCAGATCAGCTCATTTTACACAAAGAAACGTTACTTAACACGTTCCCTGAATTAGGTTGCTTCATAGTTAGGTAATTGTCGAGTTAAGTTAGGTTTGAATTTGGCGACTCTTTCCGTTTTGAAGTTAGACTTGCTTCCTTCTTGTTCGTCCTTTCTCTCTACTCAAATTAAGGAGTTAAGTCCTTTTAATTATTCATATTAAGCGGAATCAAAATATGAGCGTGGACCTTAAAGCAAACCATTACGCAAGAGTGGAATGAATTGTTTCACTGGTGCACCGATTGCCCAACAAGCGAGGAACGTGTTGAGAAAGTTTTCCTGCGTAAGCGTCACGTACTTAGAGCAACGCAACTCACTTAACGAGTTGACTCCGATTCTCCACACAGGTAAAATTACATGCCGACAAATATCTCTACTGTGAATTTAAAAATGAAGGATTTTGGTTTCACAAATTTCGTTACTCTATTAATTTTCTTTCCAGTCAGAACTAGCTTATTCGATTGATGAACACAAATTTGAAGAAAACTCGAAAATTTGTATCTATACATGATAGTGCTTTGGTTACATTAGGTTAGGTTAGATGATCGCGTGTACCATATATGACCCACTTTGGAGTCAACGCGTTAAATATGAATGGGAACAGTTGTGAGAAAACTTCATAATTCTTGCCTGTTCCTCGTAAGTATAACACAGTGAAAGCAATATTATTAAAGCATATTGGAAGCGACTTTTGAAGCCGTCCTAACTTTAATACATATTTTATGCAATGCGCTTCTTCTGCTGCATGGTGAAAATTTCCTGTGTACAACTCAGTGAAAATGTGAAAAATTACGTTGTTCTAGCGTTAATTAAAAGTTATTTTCCCTTGTACCAAAGTATTTAAAAATTCACTCTTATTAGTAGGAACACTACGCTTTGTTCTCTCTCCCCTGTCGTTGGCACTCACTTCGAGAATCTGCTTCCTCGGGCGCTTGTTGTCTTTCCTGGACGACCAGCGCACAGCTCACCCCCACCAGGAGCAAGACTGACGTAACTTGTAGCATCAACTGTAGAAAAATTATTTTTACGCACACCGTGGCAGAGTTCGCAAGAGCAAAATAATTATACACTGTCTGTCTCATGTACGTTTCCTTTATAACACTTTACCTCGTACCTGTACCAAGACTTGCGTTTTATTATAAACGTGAAATATCACCTCACCTTGCATCACAACCTTACCTATAGGGTGGTTAAATTTGAAGGGCCGATGTTGATTTTGAATAAAACACAAATTAGGTTCATAATAAGCCTGAATAACTTTAACGCGTTGCTCGATTGTGTATCTTACCATGGCTCAAATTGAGTTGGTCTGAAATAGAAAAATGTCAAATTAACTGCAGAAAAAACTTGACGTTTAGATGTGGTTCACATTCAAAATCGGCGCTTACAATTTAACCACCCTTTAGTATCCTGGATCCAAAAAAAGCAGAATACCGTATGCGAAAAGTAAAGCTAAAGTTACACGTTTCGTTATGGGTCGCTGACCTCATGGCTCCAACCAAAATTAAATATAAATCACGAACTAAACACTAAATGATCAGCAGCTAACAAATATTATTCCTGTAATGTACGGCAGTTCCACAGTCACAAACAATTTTAATCAATTTATTACTACAAGCGTTACACCAACTAAGAATTGCAGAGTTGAATTTCTTAATACTTTAATAATTACAGCTACTAGTGAATCTGAGTATAAGTTCCAAAACTTCAAAAGCATCCGGCAGAAACCATCCACTAAAGCATACATACGCTTGCAATATCTACAACATTAAACATAAATATACGAATGTCAGTTGGCGCTGAATATCTCGCTGCAATAATTCTTAGCGCACTTGGAAATCAATAAATGCCTGGGAGTAACGCCAGCATCAAATGAGCGGACTTCGTTTTCCAAAAGTTGAGAATTTTCTGTTGATATTGTCAGTGTCGGGATATTTATTCCATGATATTATCTCTACGAGTAAATAGTGTTTGAAGCAGGAAACGATGTAAGAAAAAACATATGAGGTACTATCCAGAGAAATCAATATGAATAAATTTCCAACATAAAGGTGCACTGAGAAAACATTTATCAAATAGGGTTGTCATTTTCCCAAGTGAAAATATACAGGATCTTTAAGACAGTTTTTAATTTATCTGATGTTACCATGAACTTTTTTTATCATAATCGTACGTGTTTTATGGTGATGTACGACTGATACTTACAGTCATCATCGAGTAATTGTTAAGCCGGTCAACTTCAACTGACAACTGAAATATCGTGAAGTCACGCACCGCTTTTATGCAACAAGTAAGAGCACAAGTGTCGGCAAAGAATGCGCAAGTGAAAAGCATCGATTTAACTCCATTGAAAATAATTCTTATCAATTGTAGCATTTAGGTTCACTAATCTACCATTTGACGAACGAGTCTGGTTTTTAGGTCACGCTGCACCTAGGTGAGGAGCCTTCTGTTTAGGTAACGCTGTTCGAGGACTCAACATCACACCTGCGAATGACTTCGTTATGGGTAGCCAAAAGTTAACTTCATTTTCAACGTCATGCGCACCTGGATGCCTCTCTAACGCGTCTAAAAATATTCAAGTGTCTTTTAACGAACCTTTTACAAGAATCCTTTGACAATCACGAGCATTAACCGAGCTCCTCAAGTGTTCATCAATTGAGTTTTAAAAGCGTGCGTTAATTAATCGTAAGCGTCAATTAATTAGGTCAGAGTAAATGTAGCCTGATTTAACCATAGAGATATTTAAAAGTGGTGGACTCTTTCCAAGAAAACCATTCAGAGGCACAATTTAAAAGGTTTCCCAAAATGGAAACTATCGATTGCTCCATCGCATAGCTGAACGCTTCATGTCAGCATATTTACTATTTACTGTCTCGTGGGATTTTTGCACATCCTAAAGAATGCCTAATCAAGGTGGTTTCATATGGACAGAACAACTTTCATAAAACGAATATAACATTTGAAAATTGTACAGTAAAAATACTTCATGTCTTTGCCTTCTCTTACGCCAGTGGTTGCCAAACTTTTCGTGCATAATTTGCAATATATTGAAAATACAACACAAACTGGAAATTAAGGGCTGATAGTTTAGCGATACTCTTTCTAAAAATCGGCGTGGTTAGTGTGGTTATTACATCAGATTAAAATTAAGGACTGTTAATTGCAATCCCATTGGGTGAATACCAAACGGATATGAATCCACGCAAGGATTTTTTGTGCGTAACGCATGTACTAGAAAGGAGCTTCACACTGGCCTAAGAAATTTTCGAACGAAAGAAATTTCCGTCTTACCGCTCCTGGGATCGCCTGATGAGCTTGACGAAGGTGGAAGGCATCGCAGGTGCATCGCATGGAAAGTATGTTCCGTGTCTGCTCTAACAGACGGACCAGACCCTCCAATAACGGCAACGGCTCTCTAAATTAAGACTCTCCAATCAATGTAAAAGCTCTCTAAATTAGGACTCGACAACAATGGCAAAGATTCTTCAAAGGCTATCTAGATTAGTACTTAGCAATTACTCTCTGAATTAAGACTCTTTAATAAAGAGCAAGTTTACTAAACAGCCCTTCACAAAACAGTCATCTTTTGAAAACTTATTTGAAACAATATTATCAAATAATTCAAAATGAAAGCCTGAATCTGCAACTTCAACGCATGAACCAGGGATGCACAATTATCACAAACTGAATTGGCTGGCATCGTTGGAAATTGAGAAGTTGAATTTTTTTCGTTAATTGAATATGGTTAAAAATTGGATACTTTTGCATTCGTATGAAGTATAGAAAAATTCCATACTATGACAAAGTACATCACGAGCAAATACAGTGGCGGCAGAATGAAACTCTGCACCGCCAATATTTTAATGAAATTATAAATTAGATTAAAAAGTAAGTAATTAACCATAATAAGCGATACATCATTCGATTGAGCGTTATTTCTTCTACTAAATTTTATTTTTTTTTGGATACATATTTTTCTACAAAAGTAGAACACAGAAGATTCACAAGTCAAAAAGAAACTCTGCAATTTAGAACTAAATGTTAATCCTGAAAATTTATCCGGATTTCTGACCATACGGCCACTCAAATCCTGCTAACAGTTGCTCCAATGTGTTTAACATTATAGTTAAGTGATATCTAATCAGAATGCCTCGTCTTACTCTTAGTGAGCTTGGGGAGCTTATTAATTAAACTCTATAATGCTGGATTGTCCGACACAGAAAGCGGCAGAAGACTCAAATGTGACGAAAAAACTATACGATTGACTGTAGTAAGGCATCAGTAGACCGGCACTGCTCGAGATAGTCCAAAATATGGCCGTCTTCGAGTACTTCTTACAGGGAAGATGGTGCCATAAAGATCTGTAGCCTCGAAAACAGATTTTAAATAGCTTCTCAGGTTCGAAAAGAGTGTGATCTTGTTACAATGTGTTCTGTTTCAACAATTAAATATAGACTGAATGAATTTAAGTAAAGAGGTGAACTAACGAGAACACCAGCACAATAACATTTCAAAGTCAATAATGAATATTGTCATTCACTGAGAAAATGACACTGAATCGAGTAGTGCATAGTTCTGCTGACTTGAATTTAATGTAATTTAGAAATCAGTGAAAAATTTGCGCTGGAGAGATTCTTTCTGCCGCAGCTGTACATTTGTTCCAAGTTTTCTTAATTTGTCGGAACTACAGACATAATAAAGTGATAAAGAGAGGTTATGAGTCCGCACTGCAAATAGGTACTGGTCACGGCCTCAGTCGAATTTCGTCAGGGAGCACATGGCTTAGTTCACAGGTGGTGTCTTAGAGGGACTAAAGTCATCGCGAACTAAGCTCCCCGAATAAAAAATTAGTCACCTGCTACTACTATGGCGTAGGACCTCCACGCCCATGAATGACGGTGGAAATTCTACGCACCAATGAGTCCACAAGTGCCTCATGTACTCGTACACCTGGTCAATGTGAAATCACTCTCTCTTCAACCGATATAGTAGTGCGGACCACAACACATGGGCCATCTTCTCGACGTCTAACTTGCGGCTTAGGTGGTTTCATAAATTTTCCATTGGGTTCATGTCTGGGGATTTACCAGTCAATCTAAATGCCTGACATGTCCTGAATGACTGTCATCTCAATTAATCGCAGTTCTAGCCCGATGCATCCGGCAGTTGTCATCCTGAAAGATAGGCATAGCAACATGGCTTTCTTCATTCAGATATTGTGCAAATGGCAAAACTTGACTATCTAACAGCTCAATGCAGCCTTGCTGGTTTAGTTTGACGAATACCTCAACTAAAGGATCCACTTCTGCGTAGTTGAAATAGCCCCAAAACACGACATTCCTCCTCCATGTCTCGCCTATGGAACACAGGCTTCGTTGAAGGCTTGAAAAGGTCTTCGATGAACACGACAGCGGGCATCATTGCTATAGAGACAGAATCGTGATTCATCTGACCACATGGCTCTTCTCCATTGCTCTACAGTTCAACGTGAACGTGCTTTGACAGTTTAAACGAGGGGTCTTGTGAACAGGGCTTAACATCGGCCGTTTGCGAGTCTCTTTGCTCTATATATTCATTGCATGGAGTTCCCGTTAAAAGAGGTCTTTCATAAACAGCAGGAATAGGGTCATCATTGACGTTTCGCAGTCGTTTCATCTATGATACAAAACGATTCCAATCAACAATTCAAGACACACGACCGCAGTCTCTATTGGTTATAATTTTCTTTAATTTTGCTTCAATTGCTGTCTACATCGCACGATTTCCATTATTGGCGAGCCTGTATAACGGTGCGGTATGAAACATCAGCAAATCCAGTTACTTCCTTCACTAAGTGTCCTTTAGCCTTATCAAATGCAATGGCCTCTTTTTGCCATTCCGCGGCGGCTCAGCTTTCGTCCCAACGTCGTAGAGCAACTAAGAAACAAGTTTTAACTTACCGTCTCTGAATGAAGACTGATGTCTGTTCAGAACTTGCATATAACCAAAACTTCGGTCACAGCTTCGAACACAGATTGTTGAACGTAATAAATAACTGGAGCTCGAAAAACACTAGGGGACTAATTTTTTGTAAGGGGAGCTTAAGTTGTGTATCAAGAATCACGAAATATCGAGAGGGGTTCTTCGATTGTTCTTCAAATAAATTATTGTATGTTGTACGTTCGACTTCAGTCACTTATCATCTTTCTTAATCATTAATTTTTTTATACTGTAGACAGGTTCTTAAAAAAACGAGAGGTACAAACTTTGAATGCAGGCTTGGCGAGTTTCTTTGCGTAGAAATGACTTCATTGGTATGGTATAGAGAACATGCTTCAACAAATTTTCATCATTCTCTTCTTGCCTCAGGCATCGATATGGAAACTAAACACTAGGGATAAAGTCGGTTCAGAGCAGATCCTGAACATTCTGAAAATAGTAAGGATGTAGATTGCTGTCGATGACAACATGCCACACGCCAGCGGGATTTGGTATTCCTATAAGTCACATGCTACAACTCGGGTGCTTGCACGAGGCCTGTCATGGATGTATTGCAGCATATCGTCCTCAACTGCATCAGGTAATTCCCTGGGCCGATCAGAACCTCTTGTTTGCGTTGAAGCTTCCTTTGTTCGCGTAAACTACTATGTATGCTTAGAAACATGCGATATCAGGACAAATATCGATCGGGAAAACTGTTCTGATCCAACCTAGCAGCGCCTGTAGCCTTACCATTGGCCGGGCGGTAAGCTATGTGCATATCACAGCTAACGGAATAATAATTATTCACTTAGCTGTGTGCATATCCACCATTTCTTCATTAGACAAACGTGTCATGGTTTCAACACTTTGTCGCTGCGTGAACTGATTTGTCAACACTAAAGCAATTGAGTGTTGCCAGATTTAAAATACTATTTAATTTGAAATTTACGTTTTCGAGACACGAAAATGTGACAAACTGGGCATCGAGGTTAAATTTTAAGCCTCAGTGTCTTGAAAACTGAGAAGTTTTAAATATTCGGTACTGGTGAAAACGTGTTTATTTTGCATGTACCTGCCAACTGTTGAAGTTTGTACCTCTCGTTCAACATCCTAAATGTATACATTCGGTGTGCTGGTAAATTTCAGATCAATTTACTGAGTAGAAAAGTTGCCCGCGGGGAAATCGAGATTTTTTGGTCGAATTATAGAAACGGAATTTGCTCCTCATTTATAAGTGAATTTGACTACTATCACCAAGCGCATAAAGATAAAATCCATTGTTTATTTGTTTGTTCTTCACAGATGTAAACAAAATTCGTATTAGGTTTTACCTAAACATCTTTCACCTTTGTTAACCCTTCGTTTCATATAGGCCGCTATACTTACCATAATAGTTATGGGAACGCCTCTACGAAACAAAGGATTAAAGCAGCTCCAGGAGTATTTTGTGCATGAATGTCGTGCTTTAATTTAACGAGGCGGTGCCAGAGCAGGTAAGGTAATGAATCGAGACACTCAAGTTGGACACTTCTTTTCTCCTGTTTTGTCCTCCCAAACATCCCCCAGTTGACAGAGGAGGAAAATCAAGACGACTGTGGTTCTAATCTCATGAATTGTTGTTAGAGGATTGACTGACGCTTATGTGTTGTGAATGTTAGTGGCTCAACAGGATAACGAGAATTTGTTTTTCTGTGTATTTTATCCAGCTAATTATTAATATTCTCAGAATGTAAAGAATATTTGAAGCAGCATGTGAACGAAATTTGGTTGTCGACTTCTCACAACGCTATCATTTGAAGGAAGAGAAACAAACTATTTTAACCAACATGTATCATTGAATAACTGCAGAGTTAAATGAAAAACCCAGGGTAAATAATGATGTCCTTATGACTACCTATCAATCAGCAAAATGCACTTTACCTCTACAGAAAATTTAAATACACCGTACTGTGATACTCACGAATTACATTTATGATATTTACGATTATCATTAAATAGTGTTGCATTATCATCTAGAGCTATATTTTCATATGTAAGGTATGGTCTTCATGCACGTATGTGTCGATCCTAAGGTGACAACAAAGCAAGAAAAAACGAATGCTGAATTACAAGCACAAATCTTGCATCCCACTTGAATGAGTAAGGAAAACTCCTTTTCCTGAAACGATCTCCGTCGCTCTTCCTACCCTCGCATAATGAGAGTAGCTTCAGTAAATATTAAGGTGCTCTCAAATAAAGAAGCTTGACCATTTGGAAAAGTAGTTTTTGAAGGTTAATTGAGAGTATTAAAGGTTATTGCTTCGACAGATTTGACTGGGAAATGCGAATACAGAACATGATGGCTCCCAGCGATTAATTCAAGGCGTCTGCCAACATCTCCGTCATTCAGTGTCAATTTCCCACATACAACCCTGCAACGCATGAATTCGTTTGCTTACTACGTTTCAACCCATTAGGCACCGGAACTCCATCAGAGAACAAATCAAAATTTCTCAAATAGAGCGAAAGTTGTTACACTGGTTAGCATTTACACAATGGCTAAGTCTATTAGAATAATGCAAGGAAATCAGAATTTGAATGTTTTAGTATTTTATATTTTTTATGTACGAAAGTACGACCATTGTTATGAGCATCCCAAGTATGGGGCGCTAGGTGGTAACGAGAGAGTCAAAATGCCTCGCAATTGACGAACTTGGGATTTTTCCACGCATCTTTCGCCAGTATCTCCTTAGCAATCTCCGTGTATTGAAATTGCAAATCAATGTTTCCACGCACCACAAACACACTGAAACGCAATGGAAAAAATGAGGTTACAATTACAAAACTTTATCGAATAAATCCCGATAACGATTCCCAAAAATCAACTCTGAAAATATTATATGTTGAATAAAAAGTTGATGAGATACCTCCGGAGGCCGTACAGCTCGTGTCCAGTTCGGGTAGGTCGAATAGGTGATTGTATAGGCCTAACGCATGCTCATCTAGGCTTAGAAAGCGCTCTAGTAAGCCTAACAAAGGCACTAATAGGCCTAACAGGGACACTAGTAGACCTAGCAGGTGCTCTAATAGGCTTAACACGTACAATAAGTGGCCTAACTGGAGCAGTAATAGGCCTAACTGGAGCAGTAATAGGCCTAACACGTACAATAGGAGGCCTAACAGGAGCAGTAATAGGCCTAACACGTGAAATAGGAGGCCTAACAGGTGCTCGTCACGCGATACCGGAGGCTAAAACCGGCGTTGCCAGCGTCTCCAGCGAGAATTTCTGAGCCGTCAGTGACCACGTAGAGACCGAAGGGGCGGAGTGTTGCTGTGTGGAGACAAGTAACATTAGAGGGTATACCGAGCAGCGGAACCCATCGTAGAGTGTTCGGTTTTTATTTCATTTATTGCCTAACAATTTGTATGACAAGTAATATAGTCGATGTATAATCTCTGCTCAAAATTGAACTGATTAATTAATAGGACATAAAAAAACAGAGTTACAGAACTTCATAGATGTCAAGTTTCAACAGTAAGCGATACATATCGCAGCCACTGCATTCTTGTACGCATTACTTCGTTACCACAATTTAGGAGCAGGGAATCTGCTTAGTTGTAGCCAATTTCATTAAGTTCCCATGTAACAAATGATTAATAATAACAATAATGAACTCACTTTGCAAAAGACTTGGGCAGAGTTTATTGTATTTTGTTCCCACTCCGGCATTTTTGCAGGAAATGTATAGTCATTTTATGCAACCCTCATAGCGTTGATTCACTTCAGGTGTGTTTTTTCAGTTTCTTGTTTCTTAGGCAAATGTTTTTGACGTATACGTGCTTATGATCAAAATAAAACTAGAAACCAATACACTGGTGAACAATCCGGTAAATGGTTCGTTTTTGTAAAGAGAGTAAATGTGTCGTAAAATCAGTTACCATTTCACCTATTTGGGTAAAGATGCCAACGGATGTCGTCGTTCTTTCTTGGCAAAATGATGGTCAAGCGACCAAGCATTCAAACGGTGGTGAAATTACTACAGGAGCTCGACACGAGTTAGTTGTACTAAAGCTCCGTCGAGTGAACGTCACAGAGGTTTCGAGATGCGTGCGGTATCTTTAACCGCACCTCGGCTGCAAAAGAATTAAAACTCCTTACCTTCTGGCAGTAATGCACAGTTGAATCTCTTATCTGCAGATATCACATATTATGGGATATCAGATGGAGCGGTTAAAATATGTTGGTTTGAGTACCCGTGCATGCCATTGGCCAGAATATCCAGGACGTAAATGCAAAACAGCCACATGCTAAGTTCTTCCGTTAAAGAATAATCGTTCCCTCTAATTAGTCCGTCAATGAGGGGGTCAACGGTACATACTCCTCCTCCCCTGACATTGGCTACTATCCTGGTACATAGAGACACGCCACGGCACGTTAATGTTTTTCTCATTGTTTGATTCACTTACAAGATACGACGTTCGGGAAACCGAGTCCGCAATACCGGTCCGCGGACTGGACAGCACCGTTGTTGAAAGTGCCTCCAGGGATGATCACGTAGTCTGTTTGACAGTTTCCTCCTGTGGATGAAACTACCTCCATTCCTGAGACGGGGCGAAAAATAAAGAGTTATTCGTCTAAAACATCCCGATCTCAATAGGACTAATGGCACAATACTAAACAGTTTCTAAAGTCCGTTACCAGCTTGTCTCACAAATAATTTAGACTTTAAATGGCATTAAATTCAATTCTGGAAACAGTTCAACATACCCAATAGTTTCTAGGAAAAATCTGTAAAAATGAAGCCAGGATGGTACGATTCTCATCCAAGTCGTAGTTCTGAAAACAATTATTGCGGTGTGCAT
>VOMN01112407.1:0-10764 GCA_014899125.1 Orchestia grillus | reverse complement strand
CGGTTCTTCGTCATTCCTCATTTGATTGAAAACCTGTATCTGATTGTTAATGTAAATTACTTGTGGTAAATAAATGTTTAAAATGTTTAAATGTTTAACATCGTAGTGAGAGACCTCTCACGAAACCGTCATTCATTTGTACGTCTCCATGACGAGCAGTGTTGTGCCCGTGTAACCGAGGAAATTTTTATAATATTTTTCACTGTCTTCAGTAATTTAGATTTAAAAATTTTAGAATAGTTATACACTGCCAAAGATAAACCTGCTATGGCGAAAAAAGTTCAGACAGTTCAATTCCGTTACAAGTTTTTACGTGAAATTTTAGTCGCGTAATTGTTTTTGTCTGCTGGAATTTTTGTTTAATTTTTTTCAGAATTGGTTCACTGAAGATGAAGCTGGTCTCCGAAACGTTTTGATTGGACATAATGTGTGTAAATATTTTATCACATTTGGTCCTTGTCTTACGTTTCTCATTAAGTATGAAAGCTCTTACACCGCGTGAGGTTCACTTCACCACCGAGTTTTTAATGAATGAGATTGCAAAAGGGTAACTTTCCTAACCGTAAAAAACTGTATCACTATAACTATTCGTAGTACATTAAGTAATGGCTGTTTGAAACGATGACAATTGACTGGCTTAACGTATATTTAACGTAAATTTATATATATATATGTTCATATTCGGGAGTGAGCGCTGCAAATGAGATCCTTACGATTGAAACAGAAGTGATAGTTGCTGTCTGCTAATATACTCGTAACTTATTCGCGGCAGCTTACGGAAGCAAACGCTGCTGAGTTTATGTTGATTAGCTGAGGTCTTCTTGGAGGAACACAAAATCCCCGAGAGTTGCCAGTAAGACTTCTCCTTCTATCTTTGGCCTACTCTTGAGGGAAAGCTCAGATGTGATATGTTTTTGAATATTTTATACGGGTGATCACACGAAGTATAGAAAAAAATTATTTAAATAACTCTCCAGTACAGCAGAGTTAATGATAACTTTTCTACTTAAAATTTTACCAATGCAATGCAGTTTACATTTTCACCTCAATGTACAATATATTTACCGCTAGCCTTCACTTCATGTTTTAACCTATCGGTATCCTGACTCAAAGTTGCACGTTTATTTTCTGGTGAGATATTTTCCTAGGTCTGCATTAGTTTAGATGTCAAAGCATTAACATTTTGATGATCGAGTAAACAGGCTTTAAACAGGCTCAAGAATGTTTCACATACTGAAGTCCATAGAGTTTAAGTATAGTGAGGAATGAGGCAACAACTCGGACCAGAAACCAGCCGTATTTTCTCTACGAAAATTTTAAACAAAGTTGGCCGTGAGGGGAGGTGGGTCCAAGATATTGAAGATGAATTCCATATTTACAGAATGTTGTATTGATCCAATAAATCAAATTGTTCTTTGATAAGTTCATATATGTATGCTAATTTATTTTTACCCATTGTTCGATGAATTTGAGCCAAGTTTTTTTTGCCCTCTTGAAATTGCACCACCCCAAACTATTGCAGACATCGCTTTTTGGCGCTGTAAGGACCGACGCATTTTTACAGGGAACTTACTTAGTTTTTGCATATATATATGTATGGTAATTTTAGTGGTTGTAGATTGCTTTCACAGTGACAAATTTTTCGTCCGTCCACAACACTGAAGGCTGAGTGCCATCACTTAGTTTCTCGAGAAGAAGCTTTGCTCGACTCTGCCTTTTTTGCTTTTGTTTGTTCAGACAGAAGTTGAGCTTTATTCCTCTTGCAGGGTGATAGTTTTAAATAATTCTTCAGTATTTTTCGCATGGTACCGAATGGAAGGGCTAAACTGTACATATTTTGAGGCTCAGTATGCAACCTGGTTGAGGTTTCCATTAATGTCACTCATATATGCTTGTCATTTTCTTCATAGAATTTCCTTTTACGGTTTGAATATTTCAATAGAAAATAAGAACCACTTAGAAAGGAATTTTGCCTCTCAGTATTCATATTGAAGGTTATTCTCAAATTAGGATTCAGTTGAAATAAAATAATCGATGTTGAGTGTTACCGAAAGTTGAAATAAATTTTCAACGGGAAATTTACATAAGAATATCCTAATACAAACCATTTAAGGGTCGCAAAGCGACCAAAACCACAAATATTTCGATATTATAGCACAGTGAAAGCTTCAACAAACAGTATAGAATTACATGCAGCAAAAATAAATTACTGTTAAAATGAAGCGAATTGGGCATTTTAAGAAATTGATTCGTTTGCGAAATTACATTGAGCACGTGTGTGAAAAATGTACATTCCACGGGGACTGTAAGCTTACTATATGTACACTGTGAAATATTTTACATGATCAACTTCCTTTCCCTATGGGTGTCGAAGATTTGTGTCGCTCACAAATTTTGAAAATTTTGACTTAAAAGAAGACTGAATTCTGACAGCTGACGTCAAAGCCACAAGCTTCAGAGCGGTGAATAATTTCTTTATGTATGGGGGCAGGTAGGTAGCCGTCTTTGCCTGTCAAACGGATATGTAGTTTTCTGCATCACCCTCGTGATGCTTCGAGCCTTAGACAAGTGTGCCTGCTTTTGCACACCTGGTTCTACGTTCACTGTAGGTAGGTGATGGTTTGAAACTTAATTTTCGCTGGTATTTTTTCTCAACGGACAATAATGTTAAATTTTAGTCTTTATAAAAGGAAAATGTTCAATTGGTCATAGAATATAGTAAAAGATATACCAATAATGCAATATTTCTTCTACTGTGTTAGTTTTGCAATTGACTTATTAACTTGGTACAAACGAAAAACGCTTGAAAACTTCAAGTCAGCCGTGAATTGTTCTTCGAAATAAAGAGCCCAAGATGCTCAGTGTGAGAATAGCGAAAAAAATTCACGCAAAAATGAAGGAGCCAATCACCGCCGTGACTCGCGTCATCCCAACCTCCCACGAGGCCACCGCATCGCACCGTGACTGGTAGGAACGCTCGAATGAAAGCACAAAAATTGTGTACATGTACATCGTTAGTTAGCAATTAGCATCATAAACATAAACGTTACAAAGTGTAAGTTTGTTTCATTTCAATCGAATTCTAGCGGAACCATTGCCGACGTACTAGAATTGATTTAACACTCATGCAGAGGGACGACTTTATTTTTATCAGCAAAATTCTGCAGAAACTTTCGACGTGTGAGAAAATGTCTTCTTTAATTGAAAAACATTTAACAGTGTTGGGTACTTTTCGAGCATTTTTACGACTGGTTTTGATTACTAGCTGTCTGCCAGTTACGCTAATAGACGGTGGTTTTTCTATCAATTTTTCTTTACTTGGTGCAGGAGTTTTCTACTTTTCTCGCTTTTAAGGACCATTTACTTCACAGCACTCGTTTTAAATTCGTCACTGATAGTAGTGTGTACCGACAGTTCCGCGCACGACAGTTCAGCGGAAAGAACAACGTCCAAATGTTGACGAAATAATATTTTGAGTGGAAACAGAGCGCTAAAATATAAACAACAAACTATATATCAGATTAGGTCTTTCTCACTTTTTGTTTGTTTAACCCTTTGCAACCCTTAATGTCGGTAGCATTATCGAAGTCTGAATATCTCTTTTCTGTATTATAATGTACGGAATTTTTCATGCAGAATTTTGATTGGAAATGTGTAGAACTCTCAGGTGCGAAATTGAGTGCGGAAGTATCGTGTGTGGAAGGGTCCTCGTACGGAACTATCGTGCGCGGAATTGTCACGTGAAGAATTCTCGTGCTCAAAATTGCAGGGGTGCCATTGCGTGTACATCACGGTACGTACAGTGAGTCAGTAACTTTTCCACTCACCAAGAGGTTTCCATACGCCTCACCAGCTTCAAATACGTTGATTTTGCTATTCATAACTAAGAAAAACATGATATGAAGACGTGATTATACGCGGTAGTTGCTTCAATTTCACTCATAACGTACATCACCGACAATGCCGTGAAAGTTCTCGAACTCCCGCTCGAGCTTTCTGTAACTAGCATCTAGAATCCCTGAATAGATTAACTTTATTAATGAATTTATGCTGATCGGCATGTATGTATTAGATGGGGTTTCAACTGAAAGTATGTTAATTTTTAAGAACTTCTCTATTGTTCATATTTCTAATGAGAAATGGTATTTATGTTACATGTATGAAATAGCATTTAAATGAGCAGTATTTTGGAATGGATGCATAAGTTATCGATTTTACTCTTGATCAAATGAGTGTGCCAATTCATTGTTACGTTCATACTGAGACTCGTTATCAAATGAAGGTATCTTGAGGCCATACCAACCGCTAAAAGTTTATTGCTATTTCAGGTATATTTTTATATGGTCATTTTTCGCAGCTGGTTTTGTGAATGAAACGTTTTTATATTAACGTTTGGTGACGCAATTCTCGTCAAATTATTTCCATTAGAGTCTAATTTGCAGTTAGGCGTTGAAATCATAGCATAAATACTCACATTGATATTACCGCACCCGTGTTCGTGTTAAACGCCTTCTTGAGGTTCAGTACGAGTGTATTGAACGTCGTCCGCTAACCTCCCTGAAGGTGCCTGTTCGTGAAGCTCGGCTTGCACGGCAGGCTAATCAGATTACTGACGTACGTGAAATAGAAATCATAGTCATCTGTGTCTGAATTTTACATGTGCTATTATCGACTCATAGGATGCGATTACTTTTTCACACTCTGAATACCAAAGACACTNCACTTTCCCCTTTTTATGGATACCTTATTTCGCCGATGATTGATACCTCGATTCTGTCGATTCACACACGTCGACCTAATTTTTACGAGTTTTACGTGTAATTATTTGTTTAGTATATTTTTAATTGCCTAACTTTCTATACAGAAAATCTCCGTTTGTTTGTGTTCGTAACAAAGTTGTACGAGGAAGCATCAGAGTGAATTGAAGACTTCACACTGGGTGTGTATTTAATGGCCTTGCAGTGATGGTAATTATTGCTCTTACATTTTCATAAAAACTGGCGTAAATATCCATAGAATGATGATTTCATAATAGAAGGAGTCATTTTTCATTCACTACATAATTAATAATTCACAGTCAAATACTTGTCAAGCGCATTTAAATTACCCAGGGAAAATTACTGAGACTAGGAAACATAAGCCATTGGTTCGTCGTAGCTGTGCGAGAGGAAGAGGTCTTCTAGAACTTGAAAGCGATGGAGCCAACTGATCCTTTGGTTATGTGAAATTGGAAAAATTATGCTTTAAAATAATGTATTTTTTATTTTACTGGTGTCTCACTAGTTGTAGTTTTAAAGAAATTATCCAGCACGAGACCATGCTTGCAGGGGCCTCCAACTTCCGAATGAGACTGAAAGGAAAATTCGTATTGAGGAGCGTGCTGCTCAGCCATCTCACAACGCATACTATCCAGTAGGCATCCCAACGTCTCTTGCGTCGTGTTTATAAAAATTTGTATTTAGAAAGCATGAATCGCAATGGAAACAATACTTTTGAAGCATTAAAATTGGACGAGATTAATGCGATTCCTTACAATAGCTCTAAAATTTATGCAATGCAAAATTACTTTCACCTTTACTGCAGCGACGAATGTTTGGGATCGACTGACATAACTTGTTTTGTGACTTCATCGGTGTATGTGTGAGATTAGTTAAGTTATCAGATACGTACTAACGAGTGATTTTAAAAACAGTAAAAATTTTATTTATGCGCGAAAGCTCTTCAAAGTAACAGGCTGTAATTTTTCAAATATAACTATTCACATCTACTGTTTCCCAAACTACCACTCTGAAGTATAAAACGCCATAATTTTCTTATTTTTTATATATATTGCATGCATGCTTTATTGTTGTTTTGGATCTCTTGTGGATTTCCCCATCATGGATGGCGTGCTGAGTCGAAGTTCAAATGAGGACACTCAACTTGCCTGCCTGGCCGGATGACGCGTTGGCAGTTCGCTAAAGGTCGAAAAATCGTGCGAAGTGAAAGAGATAGGACGGGTTGCAGCGGTGCTTGCAGGCAACTGGAAGCACGACCTTTACTTGGTGTGACGGTCGTTAGAAGTTCCCTTCTTCGAGAGAGACTTTCGACCGGCAAATTCCCGCACGGTGACACACCCGCACGGTGACACAGATGCTTCGGTTCGAGTGAAAGGTTTTTACTCTTCGTTTATTTCGTCGCTGTACAGTGAATCTAGGTATTAGCAGAAGGCAGTTGCAAGTCGGAAAATATAATGTAACGTAGAAGATTAACAAGGATTTTCACGAAAATGAATGTTCAGTTTTCAAACGTAGGAGACAAAAATCACTGAACTACGAAAGATTATCAATAAAATCGACTCTAAACTTATTAACTAGATCAAAATTGCTGCAACAAATGACATACTTTATCCGTCAAAATTAAATGAATTTTTGCAAATTGAATTCTAATTTAAATTGACCAAGTTCAATTTTAATAATTTAAATTTTAACATTTGGGTAAAATTCAAGGGAGCGAAAAAATAGGATGGTAAATTTTGTATAGTTTTCTGAGTGCCGTAATTTCTGAATTGCATCAGAAAATTTATATTTACTACTAATCTTTGAGTCGAACGATAGCGTCTCAATTCAAATTTTTCTCATTTTAGTGAGCGATTGTGAAAAGTTTATATTTCAATTATAATTTTAAATATTGGTATTTCTTTCAATGTCGCGATAGGTAACTCCATGGCGTGCTGCTAGCGTGATGGCCTCGTAACCGAGAGGACTCTGGTTCAAATCTCGGCTGAGTCGTCGAGGCATTTTCACGTAAGCAGGGAGTACTTACCTTGGACAAGGAAGTTTAAATTACTCGTTCCTCACATCCCTCACCACGCCATTAGTTGTAAGGCATTGAAAACCCAACGGTAAAACGTGTTGGAATTAATAAAGGTTCTTTTTTAATGTTTTGTGTTTAGGAAAACGATCATTGTAGCCATTTGTAGAATTTGATTAGCGGCTGCGCTTCCCCTGACAGCACTGGAACTTTCAATCCAACAAAAGAGAGATACCTGCCTGCGTACGATTATGATGTAAATTTTGATTAAAGTGCTCTTGAAACTTTAGAAATATGGTAAATTTTCAAATTATAAAGTTGAAAGATACGCGTACGGGTGGGGATCCAGAGGTATTTCTGTATTGTTTGTTTCAGCTGTTAGTCGTATCATTATTCCTGTCTATTGACCTAAGTTGTGTAGTTTTTAGCTGTATCGAATTTTTTATCAATTTAGTGAATACATTGAAACACGCATTTTCCTCGAAGTGCGCGGTCTACATTTTGCTCTTTGGAAGTGAAATTTTAGTTTTTACCACAAATTATTGATTGTACAAGGGGAGCAGAGGAAACGCATGTTTTTTGAACCGTAAGCACTGGGCGACGAGAGGGAGTGTTGACCTTGAGCGACTGTTGGCAAACTCCTCAGACAATGCAGTTTCAGTCGCTATGAAGCGTTGGAGGGTAAAGCATCGTATGTTCGTTGTCGAACAATCCTTCAGAACCAATGATTGTGTGGTCACGGTTCAACGTCTTTTCCGTTGAAATTTTAATGTCGGACGTTGAGATGCAGTTCCTGATCGAAACACTATAGTTCGACGGGTTGCAGCGTTTAAAAGTACTGGATCTGTGATGAAAAAAGAGCCACCTTGTCGTCTCTGTGCAATTCGAACTCCAGTAAACGCATGCAGAGTGAGAACGGCAGTTCATGTTAGACCAAAACTATCCACTGGACGACAGGCTGTAGCCCTGGGTACGTCACGTCGTCCGCTTCATCGCATCTTACATGATGATCTTAAATTTCACCCGTACAATATAAGGATCGTCTGACAGCTAAGTGAAACACACTTCGTGCATCGCAGAGAATTTTGTCGCGGAATGGACGATATTCTTACGGAAGATACAGATGTCCCATTATTCACGAGTGATGAAGCACATTTTCATGAAGACGGTTACGTTAATATCCAAAACTGTCGGTATTAGGCATTGGAGAACCCACATGAACTTCACCAAAAACCTCTAAACAGCTCAAAAGTAACGGTGCAGCCCGGCATCTCAAAAATGGGGATGGTTGGACCTTAGTTTTTTTTTGAAAAGGGAGGAACCGCAGTTACAGTTACATCAGCACTCAACGTCAAGTATTAAACAACTTTCTTCGTCCTGAACTTGAGAGGCAACTTGAGAAAACTATGGTTCCACTAGCACGGGGCTACAGCTCACACGGCGGAAGTGGTTCGACAAAGATTCCCCGAACATGTCATTTCAAGATTCGGTGATGTTCATTGGCCCCCTCGCTCACCCGATCTGTAGATATGTGACTCCTTTTTGTGATGTACCTCGAGTACCTAAAATCAAGATTATACATGAACAAGTCCTGCAGAATCGATGACGTAAAAATTTACATTCGTCAGAAAATTGAAGCCGGGCCGATCGAAATGTTGGAAAGAGCCACGCGTTACTTTCAGGAGAGGATCCAAATTTGTGTCCGGCAAGAAGGACGTCATCTCCAAGACATAATTTTTCGAAACTAATTGATGTATGTACATTTCAAAAATGCAATTAAAGTACTATTACTGAATGCATGTTTTTATTTTTAACCAAACCTGGTTTCAGTTATTCAATATTGAACAACATGCGTTTCCTCTATTCCACACTGTATTTGTGAGATATGAAGGTATGAAGGGAATCTAATTTTCAGGATAATGAGAAGTATCATCGTTATCATAAACATTAAAATCGCTAAAACACAGGCGTTTTGGATTTTAAGAAATTCATCTACAGTTACTGAAAAAAAGAGGAGTTTTTAAAATAATTCTGCCAAAATCATGAAACAGTACTCTAAAACATACACTGTAAAAATATGAACACCTAAATCCCAATAACTTCTAACCTTATGATTATTAATTTATTTAACATTCACTACTTGCACAGGAGCACCATATTCATTGATCTTAAGACGCAATTTGAAAACTCATAAAGATTCGAAATTACGGAGGTCAAAAATTGCTCGGACAGCATTTAAAATCGTAAAATTTATATTTTCAAATGGTTAGTCTTAGGCTTAACAATGTTCTTGGACAGAGGAGGTGGACGGTTTTGCGAGGCTTATTCCTGTTCGGATGGAGACTCCCTTATGCTGAGTGCATCGTACCAGTAAATGGAGAGCAGTACTCTCAGTATAAGATTGCTTGCGGCAATCACTCGAATACACAACACCGCTGCGCATCAACATGTCAGGAGCGCTGCTCCTCTTGAAGAAGGAACCTATTTTCATATCGTCGAGTATGTACGCATTTGTTTGAGGGAAGTATGTATGGATGACGGATGGAATATGTTTCATTTTTCTAGTTTAAGAACGTACCAAGAGAAGGTGGAAGTACGGTATTTCGGGGTAGAAAGGAAGATAATTTTTTCTTCATGTTTATAATTAAAATTTTTCCTAGTATCTGGTTAAAATTGAAGACGGGAAACTTTAACTTAAGAAATATCCCCGCAAAAACCCTTTCAGAATATGGGGCTCCTGTGAAACTAGTCATTGTGAAATAAGTTAATTTCGATAATGTTAGAAGTTATTGGGCTCTAGGTATTTATATTTATTATTGAGTATGTTATACAGTACTGACTCATTTTTGTTTTTCTTTAGAATTTTATTCAAGAAATTGTTCTTTTTTGGGAAACTAAGGATAAATTTCTTAAAATCCGAAATGTCTCTATGTTAGTGATTTTAACTTTTTGTGATCACGTTAGTGCTTCTTTTTATTCTGTTCGATTGTATTATTAATGGATTTTAGACTCCCATTTTTTATAACCATGTGTTTATAAATATAAATTTATGAGGATATTTTTTATCTTGAGCTATCATCCTGTCACAAGAATTCAATACTAAGATTGATAAGGTTCTCATTTTTCTACTGAGTGAATCATGAAGAGTTGTTCACAGTTACTCGTTTTTGTTGTGAAGCAATTTTGATTTGCAACTTCAAGTTGCAAAACGTACAAATATATTGATTACCTGCTAAGCCTCCCACGTTTATCCACCAGACGTTTGCTTCTGCTGCCCCATAAAAAAATTACCGCGCTTTATTAATCATGCCTAATTAGCACATTTAGCAAGTATCCCCACAATTCGCCTAATTAGCACATATAACTACTATCCCTATAATCTGCCTAATTAGCACATATAACTTCTATCCTTATAATCCGCCTAATTAGCACATATAACAAGTATCCCTTTAATCCGCCTAATTAGCACATATAACAAGTTTCCTCATAATTCGCCTAATTAGCACATATAACAAGTATCCCCATGATCCGCCTAATTTTCACATATAACAAGGACGTATTTTTTAGCTCGTCTGTAGTGGCGCTTATCCAAGTAGATTTCTATTTCTGAGGCTCCCTGTCAACTTGCTGCTCGCAGCATCAACAGTACATGTCTAAAAGGGATCTTGGTAGGATAGTGAATGAAGTATGATATCTTAAAATGAATCAATAGCAGCTTGTTTCTAATGATGTAATGAGTACTGATTTCTAACTTTACTCATTAAGTTTACTGGTAACGTTATCGAGTGGTCTTTGGCACGCGTTTAATTAATTAAAACAACTGGTTCCATCTAAGAATAAATTAAAACAAATGCAAATATGTCCTTCGGAGCTTCAGGAGTCAACAATGCGACATGAAAATGAAACGATGACCTGCGTCAGCGTCTCGCGTACTCGGCGTGGCAGCTCTAGATGAGCGAAATATAGCCCTTG
>VOMN01112402.1:0-14805 GCA_014899125.1 Orchestia grillus | reverse complement strand
ATGCATTTTTTGACCATTTTCGCGGAGAAGGTCCCCTTAATTTACTTCGCTGGCGCTCTATATATGTCGATCAGATAATAATAGTGAAGGCCTGGAAGCACGAGGTCTGATCAAAAAGTTCCATTACTAGGGGAACATTTATTAAACGATGGACATTAATTAGCTCCATCACTAATCTCTTTCAAAACACACTGTTGCGTACAAGCGCACTTGTTCCACCTGTCCTCCCACTGTCGGAAAGATGCCTGGAAGTTCTCTTTCTTCAACAATTGCAAACGATCAGTCATGTTTGAGAGGATATCTTCAATAGTGTGAAATAAATATAGATATAGCTTTCCCCTCATTGTAATTTTAGTTTAGGAAGTAGCCAGAAATTTCAAGGAGCCAACTCGGAAGAATATAGTGGATGCGGAACCACAGATAGATTCTTGCCAGCCATGAAATTCTGAACAATCAGAAATATGTGATATGATGCGTTTATTCAATTTCACTCAATGTACCGGACGACACAGCAACAACCTCACTCTTCGACTCACTGTAGAACACTGACGCACACTGGAACTCTAATAAACACCATTGCACAAGAGTACGATGCTATCTCGGAGATCCATCACTTTAGCTCGCCCTTGTTTCGAAAATATTGCAGTATCAGACATGTTTACCAAACTTTTTAATCTCTCTCATAGTTTATTTATTAGAAAGCAAGTAACTTTGTATTAAATAAATAGTTATTCCTCATCTTTATTCCATTTTTTCTACGAAGAATAAATGTCATTGGAATGCATTGAAAGGAAATGGTCTTCGATATAGTTGCGTAAGAAACAATTGATATGTATGGACATGAAATTTTACGAGGTACAGGAGGTCGCAAGAAAGTTTTACCTAAATTTTACCGTTTATTAATTTACGTGTTTATTGTAAATCTCTCGTTTATTTTCAAATTGTATAAAGAACAACACTCATGTACCTATTTGTTGCATAGTTTGATGATATCAAATACAATTTCTACAGAGCGACAGGCAATGAAATTTATATTATCTACCACAGTGTGGTACCACATTTTTGAAATACATTGTTTATTCCCAATTATGGTTTTGAGTTTAAGCAATCCTTTCCGATACCATCACGAGTGCACTCGCAAACACAAGTTATTGAAATCGATTAATGGCAGAAGGCCTTAACCTTTAAATGCGCCAATTTTTTCCTGTTTAACATAAAAAGTGATTAGGTAGTGCTGTGAGCAGGACTATCATACTCAATGGAACTGTATCAGATGTGATACACGGCACGGTTGAAGGTCGAGTGGAAGGTCTGACCTTCAATTTATTGGAAAGTGATTTCTCGGGAGCTGGCCACTCTATTTAGATTTTCAATGATCAGTTAAGTCACTAATGAGTCAGTACAGTTGAGCTGGAGAAGTAGGGAGGGCTGAAGTGAAATGCTGGGCGAACATCGCTCGCATCTGCCAAAAAAGAATATCCAAAAATTAGCACTCTAGTATTCAGCTTTCAAACGCTAGTTATCGCTGGCGATAGAATAATTCAACTTCACATTCTGAAGAATGTTTTTCCAAACGTTAATTTTTACTGAAAATACTGGCTTAAATATTTTCTTGAATCCTCAATTTTCATGCGAAAGAACATTCAAGTGTGCTCAGAAATATTCTCGAAACACTCTCGAGAAAATGACCTTAAGTGTTCGTCTGAATATTTAAAGAATTTTGATGATGTATTCTGATTTTTAACAACTCTATGATCAATTATTTCTTGCGAGATATTTCATAAAGTGAATGAATGAATGTCGATTGAAGCTTAAACGAGTTCTGCATTTTTATTTTATTTTACGTTTATCGTCTTAGATGCATATATGCTACGGCGGAGTTTGAACTTTAAGCTTCATTTTGAAAATGCAAATTTGACTTTTAAATACTGCTGAACTTTATTTTCTTGGCGAGATTTCTCTGTACATGTTAACGTGAGCGTTATTTGAACATACGTAACCTGTATTTAAGCAACAAACAGCCTGTACTTTGCTAAACTGTTATTTTCAACGAGAACAAATAATAGTTCTTATTTTGATAATGTTTTTACTGCTCGGCAGACTGTTGTTGCTGTTCAGCTGATCAAGAACAATGATTTCAAATGGTATAATTTAGTAGCTCCTACGCAAATCGTTTTAATTATTCTTATCCCATAATTTAACATATCCTATGTATATCGTGATCATTAATTCATATAACATAGTTTAATAGTTCCTAAGCAGATCGTAACAGTTAATTCCTGTAGCAATATTTGTGGCCCCTACGCAGATCGTAATAATTAATTCATATCGTATAATTTAATAGCCATTGACGAGCATAAGGGTGTGTGTGCTCGTACCCACAGACTCGTAACATTTACCAACTGCACAACAATATTAGGCATCATTCCAAGGCACGTGACCACTCTATACTTCAAGGCAGTTTCAAAATTTTAGCCAAGTGTATTGCTTTCTGATCTTAGGTCATCAGAAAGTATTTTAATTCATTACCGAAACCACCGTTGAACACCTGTGATACTTCAGTACCAATGAATATTTCAGGTTAGGTTGAACTTCTATATCGTGTATAACTTTATATCCGTGCTACTCAACAATGTAGTAATGAGATTATTTTTGTACAACAATATGTCTTTCTTTTACAGTGTCTACTAAAGATGAGAATACTACTGATCAAAAGCTCCTGAGTAACAGAAATTAACATTCAAAACTGGTATGTTTTTGCCAGCCTTTATTTTGTGGTTTTCCATTTAATAGGCCCTACGTAGATCATGATAATCCATTCGTATCCCATAATTTGATAGCCCCTACGCAGATCGTGATGATTAATCCCGATTGGATAATTTAATAGGTCTCAAGCCGGTCGTAACAATTAATTTTTATTCCATAATTCAATGCTTCTGATGTATATCGTAATAATTAATTCATATAACGTAATTTAAAAGCACCTAGGCAGATTGTAATAACTAATTCACATAAAAAAATTAACTACTTCCAGGCAGATCGTAATAGTTAATTGATTTCTATGATTTAGTAGCTCCTTGGAAGATCGCAAAAATTAATCCACATTACAAGATTTATTAGCTCCTTGTGATCGTGATCAGTAATTCATCTCGCATAACTGTAGAGTTTCTCGGCAAATCGTAATTGTTAATTTATAACACGAAATTCAAGAGCTCCTTGGTAGACCTATAATTGTAAATTTATATCACCTAATTTAATAGCTCCTGTGCAGATCGTAATTAATATTTTATATCACACAACTTAATAGCTCCTCGGCAGATCGTAACCAGAAATCCTTCCGAACGAGGGTAAAAAACTTCAATACTTAAGTAGGATTTGGATTGAAGTTTAAAACGCTCAAGTTTTGGCTATAAGGAGTAGTCAAAGTTTTAATTAACCAACTTGGCCTCGAAATTGCTATAATGCGCGGATGAAAAGGATTTAGAAAATCTAGTTTTGCGGAAGCCCACAGCTTCATCAGGAGCGTTTTAAGGGCGATTGTGCGCTGGTGGCATTCGTGCTCAAGGCCTCACAGCGAGCATCTGAGCTGTCCGAATTGTGTGTTTTAATGCGTGGCTGAGCTGGCAAAACGTTAGTCGCTGTTGATATATGATGACGAGTTCCTGTATGGTAGAGTAAAGATAGTCGAAGTTTCGCCCCAAGTGAAACAGTTTTCCGGGTAGATGTTGAGTAATGTTACTCGGCAGGTTTTCAATTTTAAAGTCTTCAAAGTACTTCAGGATGAATTTTCGTACTCTTAGTTGTGAGATGGCTGAGTATTGAGGTAGCAGTTACTGCACCAGACTTATTTGAGCTTGTAAATAGGCACTTTAGTTAGTGTACCAGATATATTTTAGCTATCGTTGAGACACCAGTTATTGTACCAGATATTTAACAATTTAGTATCGACTGTGCCAGTCATACGTAAGTCACTTACGATTTAGCAGGGAATTTTCTACGACAAAAAGCATATCTGATCCTTGGTTGTTCTGCAGTACGTAACAGAATAATAAAGAGGCAAATGAAATCAGAGTAGCAACGCAATAACTGCTTAGACGCAACCCCCTCCCACACCTCCTCCATTTTACGTCTGTACTACTGGCCAAGTGGAAGCTTTTATTTTCGAGCTGCTGTCACTTTTTATTACCGATATTGAGAGAATATCATGAGCGCTAAAATATTTGAAGCAATATTTCGAGTGAGTAATGATACAGGGTTCCAAGTTTCACCCTGTACAATGCTTATAACTGATAAATTCATTGGTGTTGTGACCTGTGAATGTTAAGATAATTTAACCATCAGCTTCTCTACGTAAATTCGATTCCTTTTTAAATCGTTATGCCTAGATATTACATCCCAATCGATTGCAGCAATCTGTCACGGTCGTATGATCACCGGTCCCATTCTTACACTAATGCAGCGACGACGTAGCATATTGGTAAGAATACATCAAGGAGTTTTTTCATTTGGTTTGTGACACAAAGAAGCCGTGGTAAGACAATGTCCTCGTAAAATTACAGTGGAAAATTGGAAGTCTTGGGTATTTGCTTGAGTGGATCTGCATGCTGTGATATGGGCGAATAAGAAACATGAAGAGCACGTCGTCGTTACGAGAGTATTTTTCTCTCCCTTCCAATGAGATTACCGTGTTTTCCTGTGCCAGGGAAGGTTTATAATTTATATTTGACGAGCAGTGACTCAAAATTTCTTCAAGCCTTGGATTCTCATTTCTGATATTGAGGATGACTTTCTCGATTGGTGTGTTCATTTTCATGACTTTATCTACACACATAAATATCTCTGTTACCGATTTATTGGTTAAGATTGTTTAGCACAGGGGGCTTCCCATTGGGTTGTGTAGGCTTCTCGTTAGCATCTTCAAAAAGTAAAAGTTCAATATCTGAGTTATGTCTTAACAAAGCTCTACACGAGTGGCTTAATTTTCAATGCATACATTTCAGAGCGCAGCAGAAAAAACTGCGTAATACAGTAGAGTCAAACAGAGCTGAAAGAACTTAGGAGTGCGGATCTGATACAACTTAGCTCAGCAAAGCTGATGTGACTTGTCTAAGTAGGGCTGATATATGTAACTTGGCATAGCTGAGGTATTCTGTAGCTTAACAGCGCTGATGTAACTTAACAGAGCGAATACAGCTTTGCAGAGCTGATATAACTCATCCGGGCAGGTGTAACTGAACTTACCGGAGCTGTATAACTCAGCCGAGCAGGTGTAACTGAACTAATCAGAGCTGACATAACTTAGCAGAGATTATTTTTTCTCATAGGGAATATAAACCTGTGTACAAAAAGCAGTACAATCGTTGTTATAAAAACATATATTGGTTGGTTTCGTAAAAAACATTTTCAGGGAATGTCAGTGAATGTCATCTGAAAAACAATAAAACACGTAACATACATTATAGAACAAATTGTAGTAATAATATTACACATTAAAAAAAGGCAAGTAGTGACAAAGACACGACAAAAAAGTTGCTTCATAGTCAACCCGAGAGTAACAAAACTTGTATACCATTTCGGCCAAAATGTTTACGCAAGATGTGAGCGAACAGAGGTTAGATCTAAATTTAACACTGTTTTTTTTGCCTATGTGCCCGGATTCGAGCCATACGAGACCTTTTGCGTTACTCGTCGAGTCTATTATTAAAAAGTTCCTTGTCTAAAAGTTTGATTTTCTCGACGAATTTGAGGGTTGTAATAAGAAAGTTTTTTTATCGGTCTGTTAGTTCTATGACTGATGCCCAAGTGTTCTGAGAACCCTCGCTTGTCGAGATGTGATCCCTGCATAGGAGGCATTGTAGGCTTCGCACTTAAACTGATATACATACAATGTTGAACGAACGTCCGACGGCAAGGAGTCTTTATATTTGGGAAAAAAATCAACTTTAAAATAATTTTTAAGGCTGAATTTTTAACATAAATGGTGATATCAACTAGAAACTACGGTTTTGTGCGATTGGACGCACTTTATAATATCATATCTAAAGTACGGTAACGAGATGCAAATCTTTCCTTTCCCCACAGTGGATATTCTTAGGCATGAATATAAACTCCGTTTAGAAAATATTTGACATATTTACCCAGTAAATGGCCTACCTTGATAACCATTGTTTGCAAAAATTCTTTCAAAAAACTATTTTCTTTATCAAATGAAGCGAACGTTGAAATCACACGATACCCTAGGGCAATTGAAAGTTTCATCGCAACAATGTTATATAAATAAGGAATAGCGCTTAAGAAACGAGTTTCAAGATAGCGTTTTCCTCGCTTCTCCTCTGCCGGAAAATTATTGTCTTTTTGATATTAATTGACATCTTTCAAGAAGCATTCCGAATGTTATTAATCTTTGAAGATCACGTAGGTGTCATCCAGGTATCGTCTGTAGAAAACTGATTTGAACTAGTGCGGAATGATTCCAAAAAGCATTTCTAAACTATTTGACGAAATAGATGTGTGTGGTTCGCTGCACTAAAATTGACATAAAAACGAAATCTACAAAAAGTTTATAAATTGCGAAATGTGTTTCTTTATTCTTAAAGAACAAAGATAAAAACGTAACAGCATTGATACGATTAGTAAATGATCATGATCGATTAATGACAAGTAGCAAGATTAAAGAATTATGATAAATTACGCAACAAACACGAACTAGATCACCAAGGGTCGAGAAGTCGCTTCATACCTCTCTCATGCATATATAAATGCACCCATTGCCCACAGAGAAAGGGAATAGAATAAAACACACAGAGTAAATTTAACACATTCGCTATTGTAACCATTCCACCGGAAATCAAACTGAAATATACAGAAGGAAGGTGGAATGCGTATATGTACTCTGCGAAAATTGAATAAGACGAGCACACATGATATGAATGAGCGTGTTATTATAAACAAATTGCTGGCAAAGTTACAAGGAATGTTATGTCACAGGAAATCAATACCACCGACGTCACCTCTAACAGTACAAAACAAAATAAAATTATACAATCTATCTCGAGCTCCAAGACATTCGCAATGACCTTTTCTGTGAATCAATCTTGCACTTTCGTTGACGCGTGCTAACTACCCTGAGGTGTCCTAATCACTGCTTCCTGCGCGATGCGATGCCCATGTAGCGCCCAACCAGCTGTGGCTGCGTATTCTTCTGGGTACCGGTGGCTGCTGATGCTTCATGTTTATATTCTCTCAAACTATATATTCTAGACTGCTGCGATGTCGTCGACCTGCGTGTGGCTCCTGGTGGTGCGTCTCGATGTTACAACTTCCACTGACGATGTACATGTATTGCGGCTCCCGGTAGCTTGCGACCACGCTCGTTACTTTGAGGCAGGAGATGCTCAGAAAGTACAAAAACTCCCGGCTGGAAGAACGTACGCGTCGCTTCGAGACGGTGTGGTAAATTGAAGGCCCTTAACTGCAGGACAATATTACAAAAATTATCCGTAAACATGGTGAAAGGTGATGTGCCAAAGTTGTAGGTGTTTGAACGACTGATTACTGAGGGCACGTTCAAATTCGTCCTAAGTGCGGGCTCGACGCCCCGAGGTCGCATCGGACCGAGACCCTCTCCCTGCAGCACCAAAACCCGAACTTACCGTTAGACCTTCTGCTTTCCCAATACTTCTCTCATTTCTCCCCGTGTCTGTTGTGGTGGGCGTTTTGATTGGCTCTGCCTGTGCTCGGCCGGTAATGCGGCGTCCGGTGCCTGTGCGCTGCTTCTAGGACCACAGACCATTCATATTTCTCCTAATTTCACCACACTATTTAGAAATATATTTGCTTGAGTGGGCGTCAGTGGATTTTCCATGAACTATCTAACTCTACGTACACATCATTATTATTCAAGTTCTCTGTTTCAAGTACTGCTTAAAATTCAAATTCTGCGAACAGCTTTTCACCGAAACCGCGGAACAACGATATTGGATAAAACACTTATCTCACAAAATTTGTATTGAAATCGCATGCAAGCCGCTTTTTCAATAATGTCAAAAAATTCTACAACAACATAAAGTACACGACGTAGGAAGAGGGGAAACAGTAACCATTCTTGGATATCCACGTCTAGCACAAAGCGGCGATTCTGACAACAAACATTTACAGAAAACCCGCCTTCACCGGCCTTACAGCTACTCGTAGCTTCTGTGGTACTACTCCTTATTAATATAAAATACATGTAATGAAAACTTTAATTCATAGCAGAGCTCACTTGTCTCTGACATTCAATTTATTTGATACAGAATTTTTTTGAGAGAGAATTCTTCCCAAACATAGGTTATCAAAGTCATTTATGGGACAAGCTTGTTAACTTTTTCTAACAAAGTTTATAATCTATGACCAAAAATATCTAATACAGCCAAGAAAACATTGCGTCATTTTACCGCACCTCAGTTAAAACAGAATAAAATGGTCACAACTGAAATTTCTAGTCTGGCGGCCCTAGACTTGGGCAGACACCCAAGACTCGGTCACCTGGATCGTTTCTGATGCCACATTCGTATTATATTCCAGATACGATCAAAATTTGGTAATAAATTCAGCCTTAAAAACTCTCCTGAAGCTAGAAATTTTTTTCAACTATTAAGACTCCTTGCCGTTGGACGTGCGCTCTACATAACATTGTATATCAGTTTCAGAGCGGAGCTTACGATGGATAATATATGTAAGGATCACGTCTCCAAGAGCGAGAATCCGGTTAGTTCTCAGAATACTTGAACATCAGTCAAAGAACTAACAGTTACAAAAATATTTTCATTCGAAACCTGTAACTCATTGCAAAACTTTCAATAATCCTTGCAGGTTACACAAATTTCCAGTAACAGAATCGAATCGATAAACAACGCAATAAATCATAGAATTCTGGAATTCCTTCATATATACAAAAAAACGGCGTTAAATTTATGTATATGCAGTCTCCGTACTCAGTCTCCTCACCTCGTACATCTTGCTCGGACCTTCTGGCCAAAATGGTATACAAGTTTTTGTTTCTCTTAGGTTGACTACGCACGAAATTTTTTTGTCGTGTCTCTGTCTTTGCTTCCTTGTTTCAGAAATGTGTGTTTTTGATACAAGGCCTAAAATTTGTTATGTAATTTGCATTACGTGTTTATATGTTTTTCAGATGACATTCACAGGGGATGATTTATCACGAAACCAGACTGGTCAGACAGTCAAACGTATGTTTTATGTGTACAACGACTGTACTTCTTTTTGCCACAGCTTAACTCAGCGCTGCAGATACGATTGATCATTGATAAACAGAGCGAGTTCTGCTTAGCTCTTATCGGCCCTTGTTCTCCAGCCCTTGTGTCTTAATGTTTACACAGGCAATGAATATTTTGCGAAAACTTTTCCTGTGTTTGTACATCTTGCTGATATACATCTGTCGTTAATTACAATGCAACGTTGCGTTCGGGCTCAATATGTGAGAAAAAAAATTCTTCGAACGTGGTAAATTTATGCTTAATTGAGCCAACAAAAATTACTTCGATATCGGCTAGCGCATTGTTGGAGCACTGGACTTAACAGAACTGCCTCCGCCTTATGATTTGAATTCTGTTGATTTCAACGCAAATTTTCTTTACAACCTTGTACTACTATAATGAGTAGGCTGAACGTATATTTTGCTCATACTGCCGAAATATTTTCCCCACCTCAGCACATATTCTTCTATTTTTTTGCGAACCATCTACGAGACTGAGCTTTTTATTTTGTGTGACGCTTTGTAATATCCAGTCTCACTGATCACATTTTAGCGCATTGCTTTATAAAATTAAAACAGGCCGATGCATGTATGAGATGATATGCGATTTAATTTTGGCAAAACACAAGTGAAATGAACGTCGAGCTCGAATTAACATAAATAATTCAAGGTCCGGAGTGTTAATTTCAACGACAGATGCAGCGGGTGTTAAGTCCAGACCGGCGAGAATTGCTTGTCGTATTTCGCTTCTGCTGATGCTCAATTTTCAAACAACACGAGGATTTTGTCGCTTCCGTTCTAAGATCATCCGCTCATACGAAATCTTCGTTTCAATTTTAATATCTCTTTCAAGTACGCGAAGGCATTTCGTTTAATTTCGATTTCATTTCCATCAACTTATAATACTAAATCACCTTAAAAACACAATGTATTTACGTACTCATGGCACCAACACGCGTACACAGACTATATTAAATTACTGGACTAACAAATAGTGCACGACTTAAAGATGGAAATTCCACGCCTTTCGCTAGAAGGTTTTGTATGTGGCAGTGTACCTTTAATGTGTGTGGGAGTAAGAGTGCAATATTTTCAGTCGTACGTACGCCTATACTAGCTTAGATCGAGGCCGTGTACAGTGCTTCACTCGAGTGCTGATCGTCATAGGCGTGCTGAACGCTGCCGCTCTGTTGTTCTAAAGACCTCTTTGCTCAAACACATGTTCTATAGCTGTAATTACCAGCTCATTTGCACATTGCTCAACGCAAAAGAGGATTTGCACGAGTGACGTTTCATTTTCTAGTGTTTTTTTTTTTTACAAAAGATGGGTGCAGAATCGGTAATTCGAAACATGCATGCTCTTCGTTTGATGTTTGATGTTCTTGCCCTGAAGCATAGAAATTTTAATTCGTTAGGATTGCTTTTGTCTCTATTGAAGCTCAAGTTTTTTGGTGCACGCGCAGTGACGAAGAGCAGGTGCATATCAGCGAAGAACCCGTAAACCGTCGAATAGTGTGCGTATTCGTCACCTCTTCAGTTTTGAAATAATTCTCTATTGAATTTTTAAATCGACAGTAACATTCACACAGAAATGAATGGTATTCTAAGGAATATTTGCTGCTATTCTGCTTCTTAAAAATCAGGGGGAGCTGCCTACATTTCTAAATAAAAAGCAGGACAACGTTAGTTTTGAGGCACGACCCTATCGTTTTTGCTGATACAAATTAAATTGCAATGAGCCTTCAGCTCGTTGGCAAAATACTCAACTGCATGTAAAAAAATGACAATAACTATTCCCCTTGATACAGTTTTATCTCATTAATTTACGCAGGGTTATGTCAAGTGAGATTTGGAAGCTTATCATTGTGATTAATATTTGAAAGAACTGTGGTACACTTTGCGCTTGAAAATGAAACGATTCGATTCAATATCTAAATAAAAGTCATGTCCATTACTGCAAATAATTCATAAGTGCCCTGCTTAGCACCGGCACTTTAGCATGAAACACGCACGTTTCAAACAGAAAATTTACAAACAGTTTCAATTTTTTTTTTTGGCTCTTTCACCTCTCGAATCGTTTGCTTAATGTACGATACCGTAACTCATAAGCTAATTTACGGCCCCACCAATGTGTTGTGTCTTGCCTGTACGCACGTAAACGGTCTAGAACATCGCTTGTCTTAGCATGACGCGTCCATCCCGTAAACGCACGGTACGGCTGTCGAAATTGCGAAACCCTGTTTTCTAGTTTCTTGATTCCGTTAAGAACATTTTGATATTTTCGTCATAGGTAAATTTAGCATGAATTAGTACGCAGGGAACGTCTGTCGAAAATGCGAAACCCTGTTTTCCAGTATCTTGATTGCGTTAAGAACATTTTGATCTTTTTGTCATAGGTTATTTAGCATGAATTGGTATACAAAGATGACAAAGATAGTATGAGGAATATGTAATTTCTACTTTTCAGATCACTGCATTTGCCATTGTAAAATGGATTCATGGTCTCTTTTTGACCATCAGCGGCAGATGCCGGTCAGAGAGTCTTTGATTCCCAATTCCCTTTTGTGATCTGGAGAACGTCTCCATTCCCCTACCTGAATTTTGCATTACTTCCATAAAGAAAATTATTAATTCGTTGGTAAATTTACCTACAATCATGATAAGTAAAGTTTGAAGATGAGTGATCTGAATTACTCGCAAATACATGCAGAGCTGTTATTACTTCAACCTTACACAGATCTTATACTTTGATGACCCAATTTTTTTATTTCAACCCAAACATTTTTAGGGCGTAAATCATAAACGATTAATTTCAATTACGGTATCAATAGTTCAATTTTTTATCTACTAACTCATGGTGAATCTTGTCGCGCATCTTACTGCAAGGATATATGCACCACATCCCAAACCATGGATGAAGTAGCGGATTGTGGAGGTACGTAGAGATATTTTCTGTACCGTAACTTGAGAATTTCAGGCATGAGGGTCGCAAGCAAAGTACGATCAAATAAATTCCTGGATCTCTCACAGGATCCTGCTTTTTAAAACTGCGAGCTGTGAATGAAGGCTGTCGATGCAGGATTCCATTCACGGTGAAAGGGGTTCAATGCCGTGGCGTATCGACGCGTTGCGATCTCGGATCAGTAAAATGAAGTAAAACGTCCTTCAAGTCGTAAGACAGAGTTTCAAATAATGACGACATTATTTGATGGGCATTGAATATCAAAATCTTTGCAATATTGTGACCAAGTATTATGAACGGTTAGTTGGTGCGTACCTACTTTTCTTTATATTACGGAGGTAGCCAAGGACAGTTGACTTTCTCAAGTTAATACCTCTCTCAATTTTCACGATAATACACCCTTTGCAGCAGTGGTGGACGAACAAAGCATGCAGGCGTCAGACATATCTGTTCTGAGGGTGATGAGAAGCTGCGTTCAACATATTGTTTTCATGTCAATATCACAGAATGGCTGCTACCGGAATGAAAGTCGAAGCAAGATTATGAGGGCAAAGCACACCCAGCAAATGAGCTTCGACAAACAAAACCTGGCGTCAGCAGCGCGTAGAGTTTGACGCTATATGGAGCACTGGGAGGACGTTCTTGCCGGCTAAACTTTGCTATAGCAATGGTTCAAGTTCTGAGTTCCGTTTAGGTTTCATATGAATTTACACATGGCAAGCTTTTATTTCCTATTCGCCATAATTTCCACCTTTCATCCTAAAGAGCGTACGAGCGCAATGCGAGTAATAAATGGCTGGTTACTACGTAGGACTCCAGTACTTTTAGAGGATGGGGATGTTTGCTTCAGCAGACTTGCTTCTTGTTTTAAGCACAGGGTGAATTTGAAAATGTACTCGCCTCATAACTGCCCCTTATTCGTACATTTTCTTTGGATTCAGATGCCTTTTCGCGCATATATATGTCTAATGAAATAAATGAAATAAAGCTACGTTTGGATATCAACATACTAGAACAGGTTAGAATTTGACCTCAAAACTTAAGAATAATATTTCGTACTTGAGTAATTAATTCACACATGAGTAATGAACTGTTAAAGCGTGAGGAAGTTATTTTTGGACACCCGTTAGTTTCCCACTCTTCTGAGGCAAAAACAGAGTCATGAAGTTGTCGCTAAGAGGATTCGAGAATTTTAAAAAATCTCAAGCTGCTTGAACTGCTGCGGACAGATTCGCTAGATAAGCTGTTTAGAGTTATGTCAAATATCAATTGTTTTTCAGATTGGCTCTCATATACCGCGGTTTTCTCAATTTCTTTACAATAATATTTTCTGTTCCATTTTCGAATAAATTTAGATCAAAAAGTTGTTTGTTGATGTAATTTTTCTTGAAATATTATCGGTTATTTTCTTAATACAAATCTTATTGATTTTGTCTTGAAAATAAGCATTTTTAGTTTTCTCGCTACTGATATCTCGCCGATATTTTTTACGTACGCATCAATTTTCACTTCTCCATCATGAAAGGTTTTCAACTCTTTTACTTCCGATATCTTACACTTTTGATGTAGAAATAATAGGGCTAGAAATAGCCGTCTCAATGTTGCCAAGGCCCTGGCGTGAAGACTTTACTAGGAACTCCTGCTCTGGCCTGCCACTAGCTGGTGCCACACGGGCCTGGCGGGGCTGCCCTATGGAGCCTCTGCACTGTGCCGTTCTATGTAGACGACGGAGGCCGAGTGTATTTTGTCTGCCTTAAAGTTGTGCTGTTCTGAGCAGCCACGAGGAGCTTATGACCTTCCCTTGTGTTAAGGCTCGTCCGCATTTACAATCTTTGGAGCCAATTTCGCGTTTTTAACTCTCTACGAAGACGAACACATCTTCAGCTAGGACAAATTTGACTGTGTTTGTGTTTTCGAACGGGTTGGAAAACTCCTAACACAATCTTTCGTAGAAACAGCGAACAGTAGTTTGTTCACGTATTGGGGATGCTGATGTGGCTCGCAAACTGCTTAATTTATTTAATTGATTATTTAATCAACAAACACAATGTGTTTTCCAATTCTGCTCGTAGCCATTTTTTGTTGAATTGATCTAACTGTATTTTGTTTTTGACATTAGTTGAAAAAACTGAAACAATTCATTAAAAGTGCTATTAGTGTTTAATGCCTTTAGAGGTAATGAATATTTCATTTTATGGGATAACGATTATTTGGTAATTTATTTATTTGATAATAGCTCAATAAGACCATATGGGTTTATTTAGATGAATGATTAGTTAATTTAACATGAATAGTAGCTAGCAACTGCATAAATAATAGTTGGCGATGAAAATCGATGGCTTCAGATTTTCAAACTGGAGTGAAAAAGTTATTACTTTACAAAAATAACGTTCACATTATACCAACACGATTAACAACTGATAAGAAATAAAATTAAACACTTGACATCAACTCAACTCACGTATTTCACGCATAGTGTTGTTTGTTTACATTCTGCACTCCTACAACTTCATGCGACCGAATGCACAGTCTGGACAGGATTCAGAGTCTTAGTCGAGCCGCGGTAGAGAGCGGTCGCACGCGCACA
>VOMN01112400.1:0-12090 GCA_014899125.1 Orchestia grillus | reverse complement strand
CTGGAGTGCCGCCGGTTTGTGCGCATGGTGTCCCTTCGCCCGTTGACCGAGTGAATGCAACTACGGCGTCCACATATGTCGACAGCGACCGTTGGCATATTCCAAGTTGAAACATTCCAAAAACTACGGTGTTTGCCAAAACTTGAGAAACATTTAACAGCAACTCATAGAACTCGCCGTTAATTGCTAGCAAACCAATCGAAAAATAAGAATCTGATCTGTAAGAGGAGATAAAATGAACTTTGTTAAGAGCCGCCTGAGCGATAAATCAAACCATCCGGTGACAAAAGGTAAAGTTAGCAGAGTAGCGGAAGTACAGAAAGAATGAAAACAACAATTGCCTCTGTTTAAAAATCAGGAAAGTTCCAAGTCCGAGGTCAAAATGACAATTCGAGCAGGACAGCAAAGATATTGCAGTGTTTTTTACTCGGACATCCAAAGTCTAGCAGAGAAGATGCTGCTCCTGCAGCCTCGTTGTGTACAGCTGAGCACTCTTATTTCTCCACCCTTTCGCTGAAATCGTCGTCAACGCTGTGCTTCTTGACCAATGTTACAAATCACGAGCAATTACGAGGAACAGCGCTCTTTATTGGGAAATCTGTCAAATTCCTCTATTATGGTTGTTTTTTTGCTCCTGCGGGTAGTCAAATAATGAGCCCTAGCTTCCAGCTAGTTTCAAATATCCCAGTTTATTACATAACTAACTTTCAAAAATAGAGGCGTACAAGAAAATGCGATGAACTGCATTTGTTAAGAAAACATTTCGTAAACCATCTGAACATTCAAGAAAAAGCAGTTTTAAATTGCCGCTTTCGCTCTACAAATGCATTTCACTGCCCATCCGTTGCAGGACCATTAGCCAGCAGCGGTGACGATGCCAGGTTCGGAGAAAAGAAATCACTGCGAAGTTGACGTCCAACGAACACTTGCTTCGCGGAAGAATTTCGACTCAAGGAGAGGCGCCTTCACTCACCTGTGTAGAACATTTGAGCGAATAATAACACAGAGTCTGTCGTGTAAAACACCCTCCACAAGGGAACACAAGTCGATGCATTCACGAGTCCCTCCTCAGCGAATCAGGAGTCGTGCGACAGAATGTCAGGGCAAGACGCCCTCAATAGCCAGCAGAGGGTCCCTGGCTAGCTAATAGACTCTCAGAAGCACTCCCGCCTCCTCAGTCTGCTGCAGTCGCTCTGCTCCTTTTTTAGTTCCACATGTTCACTAGAAGAACTTTCGCTACAAGTGGCGATTTTTTTGCGCTATTCATCTTTGAGCTGAGAGCTACTTTGAAGCGCTGTAATTTTCGTTTTGAATTGGATTTCTACAGCTCCCCTACGCAGGGATGGTTCTGAAGGACTTTTCAAACGTCATACAGCTTTGGAAGCAGGTATGTCAGGGCGACAAGGGGACTCCATACTAGGAACAAAAATGGAACACTTGCAAGTGAAAGGAGAAACAATTAGGCATAAGTAAATGATTACTTTCGTTACTAAAGCGACGAGATCTTGCTCTACAGATTCGAAGACTTGAATCCTTGAATCTAGTATGTTAAAAGAATTTTCAACTTAGTCACTCAGGCGAAAGCTCAATTTTTTACGCGAAGTAATTTCCTTCCTTTTCGATGGTCAATTAGGCCTGCGGTCTGCGACGTTGTACTTCCCATCGGAAAAGTTTTCTGTTGTTCACGGATTAATTTACGATGCGCTTCCCATACTTTTTTAGCCAGAGAAGGCGACAACATTGCAACGCAGCGTGAGGGGTCCAAAGAGACGATACTTGGAAAGTGAGAGATGTAGGATGCACACAGGATGTTCCAGCACCTCAAAACTCTACCAGCAGTTTCACTAGTCTGCCAAGCCGTCCACGCTTCTACGTATCACGAGGAGTTCCTAAATAGATAAAACTCTACGATACTCTACAGTAGTGCCAGTATTTCCACACACAGGTAGCCCATGAGGCCTCGTTATTTTCACGTTCATTACCAAGAAGCAAGTCAGCATTTTTGCAGCGATCCGATTCGTACCTCCATGTTCGTAAGTCGGAAATTTCCCATGAAGCTTTTCGCTGGACGCCCTGTACAAATATATGGCAATTGATTCACCGTTAACTTAATAAGCGCTATAAACACAAGAAAACGCGTTCTGTTGTATAGGACAATAAAATAATCATCTCATTGGTGCATCTCTTGCTAAAAACTGTACAAAATTGTGTACCAATGCAAGCGATCGGCTATTCTGCGGATACGAGGATGAACTAGGCGACTTTTACGACGCACTTGCGGCTTATTGCGCGCATCACCGGGGGTTAATCTGGCCAGATGCCCGACCTTTATGGACCGACAAAGTCATCCACATTTTTTTTCTGCCACCGAGGAAATCAAAGCGAGTAAGGAAGCAAGAATGCATTTCCAAGCACCTGTTTGATAGGTCGTTCAATAATTCGGGCGCCGACATCTTAATTTGTTCAGTGCTTGATGAATTACGAAGATGCTTGTGAATAAAAAAATGTCAAATCGTTCTCGAACCGAAGTTTACCAAGGCGGGGACTCAATCTGCTTTTAAGAGTGTAAAGGTCTGAAAAAGTTGGAAACGTCAACAATTGGTTTGACAGGCAGGCAACCGAGCAGGAGGTCGGTGGCTTTGGCTGGTAATAAGCACAAGTGAGAAATAGAATTAAAAATGAATCAAAAGACAACTTCATGCACCCGGAACTGACTTTCATAGCAAACGTTGATGATCTTCCCGTGGGAAACTCACAGAATATATGAGGAACGCGAAGTCCCCAAGAAATACCGACGAGGGCACGTACTACGCACGTAACTACACCCTATTCCGTTGTGAGTGAATATAACTAACGAGTCTCGCTAAATTGGCTTTGTAAAGGACAAGAGAACGACCTCCCTATCACCCCACACATCCTGTCTGAGATACCCTGCGCAGTTCATGCAACGATGTTGGAGAGGATGTTATCTGAGCCTTCGCTCTCATTCTTCTGACATAAACTAAATAATTCCGTAGGAACGAATGAGCTGAATTAAAACACAGGGCAGTATTTGAAAAGATAATCTACGAGAATATCTTATCGTATCTCAAAGCTTGTCTCGTTAACCAAATATTTTATAATTTTCACTGAAAAATCTATAGCACTAGAATAGAAAACTAAAAGCTGTAAATTCAAAAAACGTTTTCGCTTTTATTACATTTCTAGAGAATTAACTTACCAATATTTTCTGGTCATTTTTAATACAAATTCGACCCATGTTCCGCAAAGCACTATTAACTACAACCGCTTGCGTTAAGTATGAAATATATTTGGATCATCAACTATAATGTGCCTGTAAAAAATAAAATACCTAGATCATCAAATTCGATGTGGTTTAATATCTGAGCTATCAACTCTAACGCGTCGGTAGAAAAACATCAATACACTAGTATACGCAAATAATCCCAAAAATGTTAAGCTTTATATAAAACATTAATTGATTTTCTCCTCGTTCTCGGATAGAATACAACAGCACAAAACAAATCATACGTGTACGCTGAAGAACTGTTCAGTTCTGTGAGCTAAATATTTTGCCTAACAGGATTTTAAACTGGTACAGGCAATAACTGACTAAAAGGAATTCAGTATTAAACCAATTTTATTTTTCGTATTTTTTATAAGGTATCTATGGTAATTTCTTCGCCCAATTACGCTTACCTGAAATACCTGCATGCAAATGCTTGTTTCAGTGTCTGGCTGTCTCAGACCTGCGCATGTGATTTGTTTGTTTGGCTGTTACAGTTACGGCCATGAAGCAAGTGAAATTTAATTCTTGTATTAGATATTTCTTCATGAAAACTAGACTAAATATATTGTCATTATTGTTACTTTGAATTGGTTCAAAAGTAAAAGATAGTTTTAACGTGCATCTGTTTTTGCAGGAGAATCTGTCTAATGAAAAATTGCAGATAAATTAGACTAAAGTTTCAAAAACATTTGCAATAGAAATCGGTTTTACAGAACGACGTCATGCTGTAAGACAAATATTTTGAGAGAAAAAGTATAGACCCTGCGTGGTGTAAAACGCAAGCACTTCACGTTCAGGCAGCAAGTGTTGCTTCTGCGATGAGGAGCAGCGCAGATGTGAGAAAAGACAATCTCTTCCAGCATCTTGTTTTAGCGAGTCTACTATCAATACTAGAAACTTTGAGTAATTCTAATTTTCTTTAAATCTATCAAAAGCCTGTAGACTTTGGTTCCTCATTTCGATAGCTTCTTGGACAGTGCTGCTTAATAATTTCGTTCACGACCATTAAGACAACGTCCAGCACGATCCATTAATCGTACTTCCCTTCCTGTTGACAGGACCAGACATCGCACGTGTACTGCGTTTGGCATCAAAGCCTCAGGAAGTTTTCTTTCCGTAGGTAAACGCAAACTAGGCAACGTTTCCTTTTCTCGGAGGCATCACCACAGGCTTTTGAGGAGCTGCTGTCGAGCAAATTGCTTTGCCTGAGGCCGTAAGGTCCCAGCCACTGCAGACACCAACATTCTGTGACATCTCGGACAAAGACTCCCTGTCCTGCAGCAACACGCTTTATGAGGCCCGGGACTCGCTCTTCGATCGATGTTGGACGACAGTTGTCGAGCTGCCGAGGCCTACAATGCAGTCATCGGTGAGTCTTTTGCAGGAGCGACTTTTGGAAACGTTCCCTTCCAAACGAGGCCGTGATTTCAAAATGAGGCTCAAGCTCAATTTTATTGTCGCCTTTGCCTTTGTAGTCTGGTGTAGGTTTGAAGAACACGGGGCCTGAAGAACGGAGCCTGTGACATCAAAAATCTTTAAAAATATTTTAAATAAAGGGAGTGATTTCACCTTCCCATAGCGTACAGTTTTCCCGTGTCTTGAAAAAAGTACGAGTTGCAGCCATCCGCAATCGAAATTTTCACATGGGATTTCTTCCCACCCATTCTTTCCACGTCTGTTCCAGCACTACCTTCATTAGTGCCTATTTGTGAAAAAGATACATTGTGACGGTACACAAAGGTTCGTGTACAAAAATGTAAGAACAATGAAATCTTAAAAATTGATGAAATGCGTTCTCCATTTCTAAAGAACAAAGATAAAAATTTAATTGCATTTACGCGCTTAGTAAATGATCATGATTAATTAAATGACAATTACCGAGATTAAACCCTTATGTTATGATTAAACCATACACGAACAAGATCGTCAAGGGTCGAGAGGTCGTTTCATATCTTTCACATACATATCCGAGTGCACCGATTGACCTTCAGAAGAAGGGAATAAAAAACACTCAAATTAAATTTAACACCTTCACTATTGCAAGCAAGTCATAGTAAATCAAATTGAAAATTACAGAAAGAAGATGGAACGCGCCTCTATGCTCAGCACGAATTAAATTAGACGTGAGCACAGATGATATGATCAAGCAGGCACTATAAACAAATCCCTGGTAAAGTTACAAAGAATGTTATGTTACCGGAAATCAAGTGCCGCCGACATTACCTCTACTAGTACAAAACAAAAATAAGACAATACAATTGAACCAGAGTTCCAAAACATTCGCAATCGCGTTCACTGTGAATCACTCGCCCACATTCGTTGACGTGTGCTTTACTACCCTGCGGTGTCCTAATTGATTCGTGCGTGCACAGCACAGCCAGCTGTGGCTGCATATTCTTCTGGGTGCCGGTGCCAGCTGATGCTTCATTTATATTTCTCTCAAGCGAGGCGTTCTGACGCCTCATTTGACTGCTGCGGTGTTGTCGATGCGCTTGTGGCTCCAGGTATTGCGGCTCGATGTTATAGCTTCCACTGACGATGTACTGCGGTTCACGGTAGCTCACGACAATGCTCGTTACTTTTGAGGCAGAAGATACTCGGAAAGTACTAAAACTCCCAGCTGGATGAATTTAATTGTCGCTGCGAGACGGTGTAGTGAATTGAGGGGCACTTAACTGCAGGACAATATTGTTGAAATTATCCGTAAACGTGGTGAAAGATGATGTGCCAAAGTTGCAGGTACTTGAACGCCTACAACTCCGCTGATTGCTGAGGGCACGTTCAACTTTGTCCTAAGTGCGTGCCGACGCCCGCGAGGGCTCCGCGGGCCGAGGTCCTTTCCCTGCAGCATCAAAACCCGAACTCCCCGATCTTCGATCTCAAACTTCCCCACTTGAAAATAACCACGTCTATGTGGGTTGGTCGCTCTCCCATTCGCGAATTAAGTCTACTTATCCTAAAATCTACGACAAGTCACGCCTCCAGCTGAACCCCCTAAACAAATCGTGATCCATTTAACCCTCATATCACGCTCAAGTGTCCAAAGTCCCGCCTACAGCTCACTGATGAATGTGTTTCAGTGCGGGTTTGTTGGAATTCCTGCGGTTAACCTCTCGAGGACATTTCTGAAAAGTAACTTCTTTCGAGAAACCCGAGACCGCGAACGAGAGCTCTCTACCCGTGAGAGTGTGGTCAAAGTCACCCGCAAAGTATTAAAATTGTTGTAAAGTTGCTTTTCCAATTTTTCTCAATAAAGTTCCTTACCCAAAATTCCATATTCCTAATTTCACCACACACGGTATAGTTCATTTTACTGTTAGCGCATGTTCTGGTTAACGAATTCCAAAAATAAAAGGCAATCTATCGAAATGCATACAACCGAAATACACCATTCACACCCAGAACATGAGGCAATCTACCTTCAAACCTAATATTGCCAGAACGCTCGTTCCTGCGGGATAGAAAAGACAGACTCTCAAACGAAGCAAAACCTGATATTTATCACGTTCCTTCCAGGTTGTGCAGTTGTGGCTTTCATCTTTCCTTAAGGAATAACGGTAATGACGGGACTTAGGCATGCGAAAATTTGGACTGTTGTAATTTCCCCGACGACTCGCACTTCTGAAGTTGTGCGCCTGCTGTTTCTTGACCACACTCGCATCGCGTCGGCAGTTTTGCTGGGGCAAAGTTCCGCGAGAGCACTAAAGCGAATCCCAGTTGAGGATGTGCTTTCTCACGAGCTTTTCAACAGCGTTCGTTTGCAAGTGTGTTCGCAGTTTTTGAAAAACAAAAATACTCAAGTAAAAATGTAATATGGTTCTGAAACCTGACACTAACTAAGTGTATATTAAGAAAGAGACGGAAAAAAAATATAAAATAATCACTTGACAGTAATAAGCTCCTCACTTAAAGCCCTCCACCAGCTTGGTGTCCAATTACGAAGAACAAGATGCATCTCTTGGGAATTTAAATTCAAGTAACTAAATTTCCATATTTACCTCCTTACGTCTATCATCTAAAAAATTCTAACGGGAGCGAGAACTACCTCGCTTCACTGTCAGTGGTGATAACTGAGCATTAAGTTGATGTTCGGAGCTTTCATCTAATTGGCCACTCTGCATCTCAGGGAAAATGCCCGGCTGTACGAGACCTCAGCTCACTGCGCCTAACCACCAACTTTCTTACGTCATGCGACATAGCATCTTCAGGTACGCAATGCAAAACGTGGGTCACACAAGCACACAGCAACTTGCTGGTCAGTAGTTCATAGGCAATTCAAAGCGAAAATCCGGCCAGAAAAGGAGAACACGATCATTAAATATGGCACCGAATAATTTCTCTTCCAATTAAGCCACCTACAGAGAAGCTCTGCGAAGATCTTAGCTCACTCTGATTTTTCAGAAATAGAAAATTTTCTATGATCATAGCTGTTCTTCTAGCGCTCACCGTGACTGGGCACTCTATTTAAGGAATTCTAGGTTTCAAAAGATTCATGTTATCGAAGATCATTCAATTTCCAACCGCGATTGTAATTACGAATTCACCCCAATGTGAAAATTTTCTTTGGCGAAATTTTTTGGGGGATTGCTCAATTCATTTTAAAATGTGTTAATGGAGTTGGATTCTTTGGATCATATTGGACGTTACACGACGCAAAGAAATCGACGATAGAGGATGGCAATTTTTCTCGATGTATTCTGTTCTACAGAAGCTTCGAGAATTGGGCGCCATTTCTACGAAGATGAGAAAAGCTTTCGATTTCCGAGTTTCTGCTGACCATGCAGGAGTTGCATGATAGCGGCCCGTCTACTGGCATGGCGGCCCTGTCTACTGGCATGGCGGGCCTGTCTACTGGCATTGCTGCCCCGTCTACTGGAATTCAATTCACTGGGCGAGCGCAGCTAGCTCCTGCTTGCATCGATGAGTTGAACTTCTGCCTTGGACTCACCAAGTTCATTAACCAGTGTTTTCTTGAACCGATCTTTCCTACTTGAGCATTTGCCACTTCTTTCTTGCATTTCTTACGCCTCATAATTTCTTGATATCGACACTCTGCCCGCTCACCGATCTGCTTATTTTATTGTTAATATCGCGCTGATATTTTCGAACTCACCTGTCACTATTCCTTACGCTCGAAAATCTATTCATTCCCCACTCACTCTCAGTAGTTACATTTATTCGACGAGTTAGGAGGATTTACCTAGCATTTTCAGTTGGCGAGCATGGGTTCCAGCACGCTTAATAGCACGGCAAACATCGAACATGCCCTAAGCCGTTTTTTCTAATAATATTGTTCCTACAATTTCTCACACCCAGACAGATATGAATTTAATTTTAGTATACGCGGGAATATTTAGGACAAAATCCACTCATTTGCTCACAGAAATTTTCCATTACATCATTATGCAAATAAATTTTCAACTAGAGTCAATAACATCAACGAGCCGAACTAAGGAAGAGCGCTCAGTTACAAATTACGTTGTAAAAAATTTACGGCCGAATGAGAAAAAGGGGAACTTCAGCAGCTATTATGAGTTTCTTTGAGACGTAAAATTTATGAATCAGTCGACAGCTGCAAGATCATCAATGTAATGTGCATCAGCTGCTAATACAACTGATCTCCGTCTCAAAGGTCTCCGAGAACACCGACTTCAGACGTCTATGAGAACACCGACCTCAAACGTCTATGAGAACACCGNGAGAACACCGACCTCAGACGTCTATGAGAACACCGACCTCAGACGTCTGTGAGAAAAAGAGAGAAAAAAGGCAAAGCCTTCCTAACACACTCAGTGCACCCAAAGCAATTGCTGGGTAGAATTCCCGGTGTATGATGACTTGAGGCAAGCACTGGGTTCCACAGACCAGAGAAATTTAGTTTAATTCAGTAGATATTCATGGAGGTACGACACTAAAAACCTGCTTCGCTACAATAGCACAATTTTACCAGACCCTCGAGCGAATGTTAATAAATTTTTAGCAAGTTGGTGAAGGAGATCACTCGTGATCCCAAGTGTGATCAATTTTTTCCTAGCTAAGTGACTTGGATTGTTCATAATTTCCTTGACGATTTGAAGAATAAATTTACTACTGATGCGATGCTCTGACATAGATCGTTTAACTATACAGGGTGTCCCACAAAAAACCTAACGCTCTCAATAGTAATTTCCGTATCACTAATACCATCATTCATAAAAATATACGCATTTAATTTTAAACAGATTTATTGTACACGTTAGCGGATTAAAATGGGTTTAGAAGTTAACATATTATCTACTTCTACAGAGAGGGTTCGGTTTTTTGTGGGACACCCTGTATTGGACAGAACATTCATCTCGCCCGTTGCACTGCTCCATTTAATAAAGGCCTAGACCGACCTGATGGATCAAATATGCAGCATGTGCCTCGACTGAGGCGCGACTGGCATAGGAGTTGAGACTTGCCTGAGTTCAGGTCACCTGAAAATATTTCAAAACACGAGTACGTCAAGATGGCGAGGTATTATGACGCCTAAGGATTTTACGAGATGTTCAGGCAGATTCCATCGAAAAGGAAAATACAATAGGTCTTTTTCAGTGAGTAGTATATAACGGCTACTGTGCAGATATGAAGATATAAGTCGAGAACACGTTTTTTTATGATGGTTATTGACCAAATGCGCTTTGTTGTATGCGTGAGAAACACTATGCCTTCAGGGAATAATGAGTGAAGATGCTTCAGACCCAACAAGCTCAGGAATCGAGAATCAAGAAGAAGAAGAGACCCAAGAGTTCAGGAATTAATATCAAGAACAGCTGCTCGCTAAATATAAGATCATGCAAAGGGCATCTTTCGGGGTAGTCCTCGGGGAGAAAACATAACATCACTACCTGAAATAGTTCGCGACTAAAACTAATGCAGGCATTGTAATAACAAGTAGAACATGCGCAATCACACGAAAACATATCTTCCAAGTTCACGAAACGTACTCATATAAATACCGTCAACACACGTACAGGAAATGACTACGCAGAGAACTATAATAAAGGTAGACTTATAGGAAACATAATTGCATCCACTGGGGTTTTAGATTTATTTACCCAAGCTGGCGCACGCTCATGCAGAGTGCGTTTCAAAGGTAGACTTATGAAACCTGAGGACCAAAGAACACTTATGAACCCCAGGGCCCCACAGTAATGAGTCTACGATGCCCAGGTTGCTGCGGTCGGTTGAGTGGAACAAGAATCTCTATCATGTATCAAAATAAAAGTGAATCGAAAATTTACTTGAAAGCTGGTAGACGCGTCCTGTCAAAAATGGCAGGACATATTACAGTAAATTCTTGAGGTGCCCTTTAACACCGTGTAACTCTGACATGAAATAGTGTTTTTTACAGTATCACTGATACAGACTGCCTTAGCTGACAGTCTCGCTGATTAGTTAGAAATGCGACCCTGGAAATTTTCTCCTATCTAAATCGTTAAGAGCGTGACAGAGAGACGGACCAACCAAGCAACACTGAGCTATTGTTACATAGAGGGACAATGGGATGAGGTATTTAGGTCATACGTACACTCACATCAAAATGAAGTACTATTATTTTGCATCATGTGGCTAGATGATTCAGTATCACGATGGGAAAAAATTGTTATGACAGCACTGCCTCCTTCACCTCAGAGGGGAATTTCATAACCATCAGTCAGTCTATAAGAAATGCTTAACATGAAGTGACATGGGGCAAAGCCACAAATCCGATATTTTCAAGCCTAATTCCGAGTAATTAAATATATTCACTGGAAGTATACACAATGTTGAGAGCAAACTTATTTATGTATTAATTTATTGCTACTTGAATTACACTTTTTCCCACATAATTACGCACTTTTACCAAGTACTGAGTGATGTACGGAGTTAAGAAGAAAACTATATGAGTATAATACGTTAACATGACTGTTTAGTCCACTTATTTTGCGTAACCATCACTAACATGAGCATGAAACAGTTCAGGATTAAAAATTTTCTGAAGCTCAAATTGCATACTAGACTCGTCCCAGTAGAGGTCCATGAAGTACCCAACAACATCCTCTTTAGTGAAGCGAGGTCGTAAAAGCGCTCCAAGCTCGTTGAACCTCCAGTGGCTCTGAACTTCCGTACAATTTACCGTCAAGGAGGCCTTGTCTAAAGTGAAGCTAGAATGGCTCAAAGAAGGTCGAGAAAATGCAAGTCGTCAACAATTTTTAAGTTCGCATCCTGCTACGGCTCGAAAATTTAGCATAATTTAGTGTCAGAAGTGCTCTTTGTGAACTCAAACATAGACTCTTTGAAAAAGAAGAAATTACGAAAGCGGAATATTTGGAAAAGTTTGATGTGTTCTTAGATATATTAATGAAAAACTTGGACCGATTATTTTACGCGAATTTCATTGAAACGTACCCGTCATTATCTCTCAACCCAGACCCGTGGGTGTACTCGTTCTCCGTATACTTTTAACTCTCAAATCTCCAACACGAATCTTTTGAACAAATCAACGTATAAAACAGTGTTTCACTGTCCCGGACACCTAATTTCACAGAGAACGCCTTGTTCATTTTTCTCGAGAAGTAACGGAAACAAGAAATGGAAAATAGCGTATACAAATTATTGAAGCCCGACACGGCTTTTATCCTTTGCTCATTTAGTACTACCTATAATCTTTATAAATTTTGGGATAATAATAGTGATACTGATGATTGCAGTGTTTCAGTGACCCGGACTTTGTCGTGCTGTGAGCGTAGAAAAGAATGAAAGAAAGAAAAATAGTTTATTCCAAACTCGGTCACATA
>VOMN01112391.1:0-17962 GCA_014899125.1 Orchestia grillus | reverse complement strand
TAGCGCAGCTCCCCTGCGACCCCCCTCCACCGTGGGTCACCTCACGTGGAGATAAAGACATAGTACCCACCGAACATGTACAGAGATAAAGACTTTCTACCTACCGAGCATGAAGAGAGAGAACGACATACTACCCCCGAACATGTAGAGAGATAAAGACATACTACCCACCGAACAAGTACAGAGATAAAGGCATACTACCCACCGAACATGTGGAGAGAGAACGACATAGTACCCACCGAACATGTAGAGAGATAAAGACATACTACCCACCGAACATGTAGAGCGATAAAGACATATTACCCACTGAACATGAAGAGAGACACGATATCCAAACACGTTCGCCTCCCTAACACCCCCCTTGCACCTTGGAGAACAATGCCATAGTGGACCTCAGAAAACAATAGCAATTAGTGGCACTGTTCCCGGTGCAGCCATATAGTATGGAGATATCCTTCGCTTACTAGTGAAGCTCGTAGAAAGGCTGAGTAAATGTATCAAACATCCATGATGATGATTCACGATTAGCACAAATACATCCTGAACACGACAACTCACATTCATCATGCTCCACAAGCAAGCGATTTTATTTTTGTTAAAAAACAATTTCAGATTACTTAGCTGGTTCTCCAAAATTTCGATACCTATCAGATAACGTTCACGTCATAGCAGAATGCTCCCCAGAACTGTCAATAGTTTCGAGCAGTTCCGCACTGCAAAACATTGCAACTCGATGATTACGTCGCTCTGGCGTTGCGACGACTTTCACAAAAAGTTGTTAATTTCATGGAAGAAATACGGATGGAAATGCTTTGTGACCCTTTACAAAAGCTAGGCCTAGTGGGAGAGAGAGGTCGCGTAACAGAATTATCACCAAAAACTTGATTATGAAACCAAGTTTCATTTGGGACTACATTGAGAGCATCCACCGGAACAGAGGTTAAAAAGCGTTCGCCCGAGAGTAACGCAATTATCAGGAAGGGTTAACGCGGTTATAAGGGGCATTATTGAGGCCGACGAATCGAGTTAATGAGCGGCTAGTTAAGTTAGGACGGCCCAGCGTCCGACGGCCCGCGACCTAATTCATCTCTGCGTTAGTTTTGCTGTACCTCTACCACCTGTCGCAGCGACAAATTTAATGAACCATGAATTCAAAGTGTGATGGTTCGGAGCGTAAGTTCGTAATCCAGGTCGTGGTAGCTCTATGGTACATATCTCTTTGAAAATTTTGAGCAAGAAACACCTCGTTTTTTGAAAAGTATGGCAAAGTATGGAAAATTCCTTGAACAGTGAAAGTTTCCGGTTTAACCTGAGGGTACGTTTACAGGCCATTAAACGACACATTTTACTTATATGTTCGTTTTCGTGGGACGATGGCTGGTCATTCCTTTATAATCATTACGAGCAAATTGCTTCGAAAAAATGCTTCTAATCTACTGAAGAGGTCGTAAATGGCATGCGAACACTAATCCCGTTGAGATACAACCAAGACACGGAGAGCGTTCTCTCGTTCAGAACGAGCCATTAAGAGTAGGAGACAATTATTCGGGATTTTCAAACCCCCTACCGAACCATCAACTGAGAATGGCTCCAGAACCTGCCTCCACTGCTAGCATCAGAATATTTCTTGAATTAAATACACGGCTCTTAAAATTACAGGGGCCGATTTAAAACCTTGATGAAGTCATCAGGCGTAATTAAGGTCGCCCTGGATAGCAATTTAGCGCGCAATTACCAATGATAACACCCTGAATGATCGATTAATTGGGGCAAAAAAGTGGAATGGGCTAGCGCCTCATTTGAATGCGACCGACAACACAGCATGACGGATCTTCCAGCAACGCTGCTTCTTGTGCACGATTGTTTGGGTGCTATACTTGGAACTGGAACATCCGTATTTCCTGGAACCCTCTATTTCTTGAAATAGTGAATTTCTTTGTTTCGCCTTTAAAAATTATGCGTAGCACAACTTCTTCTGGGAAATTAATCTTCTTTATACTTCCAAAAACCATCTATGTACGTATGTAGAGCAGCCTTTTTCAACCAAGGCTACAAGGAACTTTTCAAATTCTGCAAAAAATCCCAAGATTTCAGCAAGAAAATTGAGATAAAGTAATGTGTGTTCTTTTGAAATTTATTTCATTTCTTATTGGCAGTATTACTAAACAAGGACAAAATAATCTTGGCCATTGTAATATTGTGATAAGAACATCATCACCTCTAACCTACTTTGGAATTAAACGCAAGGTTGAGGCAAGTGTAATAAGGTTGAGAAACGCAGGAGTACAGAATCACCCTGAAGTAAACTGACTCTATAAATTAGGACCCCATATTTAAAAATATATCTTATAACTTGGTATCCTATTTACTCATCAACACGTAGGTCAGTTACTTCTGGATCGTGAGAAGTAACTGCACATACTTTTCATTAATAACATAAAGCATAAATTCAAACTTAATCTTTTAGTAAATAAATGAGGGTATCTTCACCGCATCAGAATAACACTGGATTACTTTTTCCGTGAATGAATTGAGACTAAGGAACTAGTTGAAGATGTTTTTTTTTGGCCCAGGATATCAGTTAAGGAATAAAGAAGAACCATTAGACCGGGACTCTAAGAATGGTGTCCCAACAGGTACGAGTGGTCTAGTGATTTTAAGTAAAATTGCATGTAATTTTTACCATCACGTAGTAGAGCTCAAACATTCTTCGTCTGCAGGCCAGTATCAAGCTACTGTAGTACAGAGTTTTGATACCGTGTATATTTGTTTAGGTTAATTAATTAGTGTGTTCAACTTGTTTCTGAGCATTTTATTTCTGTTATCTAGAGGAAACATAGTATTGTTATGGCTGTTGTATTTCTCAGGCAGTATTAATCATGAAGAACATACGCGAATAGGGCAAAAATTGATAGCTTAAATATGATGCTTCGAAGTTTTGGTTGGATTTTTCCTGAAGAGATGTGGGTAGCGAGAAATGTGGTCGATTTCACTGCACGACGTAAATGGAAATACAATTTCTTTGTATGTACTTCTTACTGCTCGCTGCAATTTGAATTTCACTGGACTTGAGGTGCTTCGTAAGTTAAATTAGAGAGAACGCTAGATAAATATTTTTATAAATGAAGTCTTTTGTACGTAAGAGAGAAGTAGGATATAGATTATGGAACTGCAAAATAGTGAACTCATGAGTTAGTTCATAGGAAACATAGTTTTTTATTATTAACAAATTCAAATGCACGCAGGTTATCCTCTGCATCCCTCAATTCATAGATCTTAATTAAAATAAAAAGCTCATTCCTCTTCAAAATTCGTGTCATTTTTTGTCCAGCAAACGCACTTTGCTTGGCCCGAGTCTAAATGTTGGCACGCTAGGCGTACGCGTCACCGAAGTGCGTACGCAGACGCGGCAATGCTCGACTGCTCGTACACCCGGCAACGGCAGTCTGCAAAGCGAGTTAGCGAGCCACTAATGCTCTCAATTACTGAAACAAACTTCAGCTCGTTTTGTCTGCCTCGCTGATTTCGACTTCAACATTACAGGGAATTTAATTAAGGGCTCAACACTTGAGCAAATCTGGTGTTGCCTCTGTAGTTTTTCGGAGCAGTTTGCGGCCGAGGAAATTCATTAGATTTTCTCAAATTAGAGCCTGGCGAAGGAAGCCGCCGTGTTTAATTTTGGAAACAGATACTTAGACTCCTTGAAGCATCACTCCTGTTTTATTTGCCATGCTGTACTTTTTTTCACTTTGTGAAAAGGACCCAAGCATTATAGGTTAGTTGACACACAGTTAAGGGTCACAAACTTTTATTCCAGCGGCAGAGTTTTTGTGGTAATTTACCCAAATTCGACGCAGTTACGGAAATAATTTTTTCATCCTTAGCCGCTGTGTAGGCCCAGAAATTTTTCCTTCAGAACTACTTGAGTGGCAGAAATGACCTCCGGGACTCGCTGGTCCCCCATGTTGTTAAACTTAACTCATTGTAATGACACCTCCAGCAACATCCTGCTGACCGCAGTTGGAGTAATTTGAACTTCTGTGATTTTAAGAAAAATCGTACGGAAAACTTCGAGCTCTGAACTATTGAGGCGCACTGGCCGTCGTGTCTGAACGAATATGTCGTTGGTATTTATTCTTCATGCAGTCATTGCTGTCGTGAAGTAGTAATTAAAGCAATTTTACTGTACCTTCTATAAATTTTCCTAATCAGTGTCATGTTACACAAATCTCTTCGAATTTTCACAGGCATTATAGAAGGAGTAGATCCATTCTGCAAATGTAGTCTCTATTTAACATTCGATAGGCGAATTTGAAATTCAAGACTCTTTTTCGAACACAAAAACCACGCGAAACCTTCTAAAGTGCAACATATTTCATTTCCATGAGCCGGCTGTGTATAGTTTGTGTTTGGTACGAAGTCGACGAAAAATAAGAAGAAGATGGTGAGGAGCAAAGTGATTTATCACGGTGGATGTTGTATTCAGCAAGAACGGAGCAGCGGAGACGATCGCCGACAATACATCATGGAGTGGACGCTTTTGCGCTCTCACGTATCACGGGTAAATGGGAGTCAGTCTCCGACGTACTATATTGTGTCGCGACAGGACAGCGTCACTTCAGTGCCAGAATACCAATGCAAATCAATTTAGAAGAGCCCAGTGTTCCATTCTTCTGCATCACAACTGATGGACGCAAATTAGAATTTACCAAAAAAGTTGAAGTCTCGTATCATTGAAATGGTGAAGGGAAGTTGCAAGTAAGGTTCCATATTTTTTTCCGCTTTTGAATAGACGTGTCACCAATGAGAACCCAGGAGAAAACTATCGTCAATTTCGACTCAATTACTGTCAAGTCAATGATGATGATCACTGGGGAAGGAATGTGAGACGTTGTTCAAATCATGACTTGATGAAGTGACTCGCGAGTAACATACGTTGATTGCAAGCTTTCAGAAAAACGCACACTCCATGCGACAGCCCAAACAAGGGATTTCGCGTGACGTTGTAGAGTGAACACTCGTTAAAAAATGATCATAGCATGATGGTTTAGCCCTCATCACATTTAGGCGACTCGTTACTGCAAAGCAATCAATACACCCGCGTTGCCGTGGGCGCAAAGTTCCTTTACGCCGACGCTGATGGACACCTCGTAACTGAAACAATTGTTTCCTGGGGAGGCTCGTAACCATATATATGAGAGCAAGCGAATATCCCGCCTTGTCACCCGCACCAATATGCCCGGGAGTCGACTACTCTGGTCGTGATGAATACAGATGAGGAGTGCAGAGGGCGCCTGCTGCGTGGCAGCTTCGCTGAAAACGACTCCACCAAAGTTGGCTAGTTTGTAAAGCACTCCTGATGGTAGAGGCTCACTTCGTGTGCCTGCAGTCCGGTCCATTTCGACATGACAGATTCGTACAGCTCCGTGCCCTGTTCCCTCGACTTGAGATGCAGAAGGTAGCACATTCAGATGTAAAAGGTAGCACGTTGAGGTGTAGAAAGTAGCACATTGAGAAGCAAAAGGTAGCACATGGGGATGTAAAAGGTGGCACGTGGAGGTGTAGAAAGTAGCACATTGAGATGCAAAAGGTAGCACGTTGAGGTGTAAAAGGTAGCACATTGAGATGTAAAAGGTAGCACGTTGAGGTGTAGAAAGTAGCACATTGAGATGTAAAAGGTAGCACGTTGAGGTGTAAAAGGTAGCACATTCAGATGTAAAAGGTAGCACGTTGAGGTGTAGAAGGTAGCACAGTGAGAGACGTAAAAGGTAGCCCATTGAGATGTGAAAGGCTGCACATTGTGTTAAGCATGTGCTACCTTGGGCATGTTCTGTAAGGTGATACTTGTAAATTGTAGTTCGCTCTTCTATGAAACTTTCACTGTGTTTTTGAATTTGTATGTTTTCACGCCAGACAATTTTTCCGAATTCGAAAGTTTCTTTGGGGTGATTTTTTACTTGTGCCTGTGAGTTCAATCAAGGAATCAAGGAATCTGTACGTCTGGCGATTTAGAGGAAAGTCGGGCGGTACAAAGATACCATTTTATGTAGAGTTTGTGCAGCTATGACGTGTTTTAAAAATGCCGTGCATTAAAGATCGCGGTCATACTCCAAGCGATGTTTTAAGTTTCAAGATGTTTAAGTTGGTTAATGTATCTTAAAAGTGTGAATGAAAATTAAGTAATTACGAACTTGAATTTCTTACATGAAAATTCAGATAAACTCAGTTCTTAATTCATTGGGCATAAGTTCTTAATTCTTTTGCAATTCTGCAAAGATATACATTTTGATGATTAAGTAGTACGATAGACGAAGTTGATTTATTTTCAATACATAAAAGTTAACCCTGACTTCGTCGACTTATGACACCCAGAAAATTTGAAGAGCTGGAATTGGTAAGATGTTTTAACTACTGCAGCGATGTAATTAATTGACGTGTACATGACTTTAGCGCTCTGAAGCACGGAAAAGCAAACTGAATATTGTGCAGTGTCTCCACTCCTGCACACTCGTGCATTCTGAGCTTATTTAGCTTTCTAGTCTTTGCAGTATATCAATATTGGCAATAAGCGCTCTAAAAAATGGCGCGCTGTAGTGCACCGGATAGGCAGTCGTTGAAGAGATCGCGATATGCCCTTCTCGAATACAAAACTAAGCCATTTCGTCGTCGAATAAATGAAAACAGCGTCGATCACGGGTGCATTTTAGTCAGAGTGGCCTGTCTACCCTCCAGTGGAGGCCTATCCGTTTACATTCAACCGTCGGTCGTACGTAGCCGTGAAATTGGGAGATGACCTCGCGTGATTTACGGTTGTTTTTGGACGGCAGGCCGGTCTTGACCGCCGGTGTTGAAATAAGTGGTTGTGAACTGTTGTTGTTACATGAACATAGTCAATTTTTTCTGTTAGCAATGTTTTATCACTGTTTCCTTGATTTTGTACCATATTTACAATGTATATTTATTTGACTCAGGAACTCAGCCATCGAAACTCAGGTTTTGATGGCGCGTTAGAATTACTTTCAAATGACCTCAGTGAAAACCCCGTGCGACCAGCCAGCAGTTTCCATTGCTCTTGTTTCACGTTGTGTGCGAAAAAAATCAATCATACAGCGCTGTCTCAAGTACGAATGCAAGACAATTCCACTACTTTTCTTGAATATTGATCCTCACTTGCCTCTGAAGTGAAGGTACAGAGAAAAAATATGTCGATGTCGCACGGATCCCATCGTCTTAAGAAATATTTTATGGCACCGCAGTCTAATCAGAAATGACTGTCATTTCGATCGAAATTTTCTCAATTTATTCTCTCTACCTTTAACTACATAACTGACTCTTTCATACTTTTGTTTTCCACGTTTTCTGGTAGGAATGCACGCATAACAATTTCTTTATCATTTTTCTACGTTTCCTTCGCATGAACAACATCCATTTCAATTTAGGGCGCGGGTCCTCTGGACGAACGTTGTCATTTTTCATTAGTTCGATTTTTTAGATTTTCATACATCTAAGACTGCGATCTTTCTCCAATAAGCTATGTATATATTTTGCTAATAATATAAGTTATTCGATGCATATCGTAAGTTTTACTTCGGTGATTAAACCCGTAAAAGTAAGAAGAAGAAGAAAAGAAGAAGCAATGTACTATAGGTAAGCCTCCAATAGACACAGTACATACCGAACACCTTGAGCCGCGGCCCAGTCTATGTACAGTAACGTTTTCGCAGCTCCGTCAGTACGTTTATAAAATAATGTGTAAAAATACCTCGGTCGGAAAAATGATAGACAATTATAGACGTCCCGGCGAAAACTTTGACTGGGAACTGCCTTGGGCAGCCAAAACTTTCGCGCGTTATATATAGTCATTTTTTACCACGGGGCTCAGTGCTCGCAGGTTTTCCCGACGCTACTTTTCAGATAAGAATAGGAGTCGACGATTCATCATAGAATGAGTTGTGGTGATCCGAGGCTATTTTCTGGCTGTACAAAATCCAACACTTTTTCATCCTATGGACAAACGCATTTGTGGGAATTTTGCTACCTCGACACGGCCGTAGTGCAGGTATTGTGCACCTAAACTTTCAGTTAGCGTCGCGGACTGTCCGTAATGTACCGCGTTGAACAGTGCGAAGCTTCAAAGAGAGCGGTGAATACATGAATATTACACCAACCTCCAACTCCACGCAGCTTTGCTCTGCGTGAAGTGTAACGCTGTCGAGGACAACTCTGGCATTGAGGACCATCATACATTCGTGATCTTTATTGCAGTAAACAGCTCTTGTTGAGTTAGCACAATGTAGTTCTGAGCAATAACAGGCTTGCCAAACTCAGGCCAATTTTCCAGACCTTGCTCGCAAAGAACAAAGCACAAAAGAAAGTGTGTAGTAACATGCGGGCTGGTACTGTTGTTCTTCAGTTCACTTTTCTGAAGATTACTGGCTGCTCCATCATCTTTTTTCCTGAGCTCTTCGAAAGATCGATTGCGAATTTTTGATGCGTGCAAAGCGCGTCGTAAGGTTTCAATTCGATGGACGCCCACTGCAATACCCGTGCCAATAATTGATACAAAGAGTATCTCTGCAAGTGCTTCATGTAAAATCTTGAGAAGTGCTTGCACGCGTCAAGCCGTAATTTATTCTCAATGAAAAACATTGAATGTGCAAGTGAATGGAATATTCGTAGGGAAATTGCTCCCCAGAGGTGCTCAATTTAAAGGAAAATAGTCACAGCTTTGCCGTATGGACCGACGAAGTGGATATTGCCGGGTCCCTGGTTTGAGAAAAGGTCAGCAGAGCGTGCGCTCTACGTAGGTTCCGCTGCGATAGTTTAACAAAGCTCCAACTTGAGAGTATGCAGCGTATCTAAGATACGAAACTGCAATATTGCCGCACACAAACTCAAAATTGTGAAAGTTGTTAACACTTCTGCATAGAGCATGAGTATTGAATTATGACAATGCAGGGTGTTGTAAAGAAGTGAGAAATGCCATGACTGATCATAACGTATACAATGAAACATCGTACTACTACCGCAAGATTGAGTAACAAACAAATACGTTAATGGTTTTCGTCGCGGACATTGAAAACAAATTGAACTATGTTTGGTGAATATTTATTGGAAGATTACAAGTTGGTAAAATTGATTTGCAGCCGCCGGGATCCCCGCTGCATAAGGTGTACTCGAGAAATGTATCCACTGATTTTAAATATTAATAATAATATATATCTATGATACCGTACAATAGCCTAATTCCGGTATACTTCTTCAGCTTTTATATATCCCTTCAACGCGTGGCTTACTAAGCGACAGCGAATTTTCTTTATGAGTTCCCAAATCAATAACGAGTGCGCACAACGCGCTATGGAGGAGAATTTGAATGTTATCGTATCATAGATACACAATATTTTAAATATTTAATATCAGTGGATACGTTTTTCGTGAACATCCTGTACAGGTTGGCTCAAAAAATTAACATTTTTTTCAATAAAAATTAATAAACCTAAAACTAAAATTATTAGAAATAAAATTATGAAATCAATGTGAACGCATGGAAAATTAATTTAAATTCATATTAAATGTGGGTAACATTCCGAGTTAACACTTAAAATTTGTGGATACATTTCTCACGGGCACCCCGCACAGGGCGGTTAAATCAAAGGTTAACCAGTATCGTAGTTAAGCCACGCCGAGTTGGCAAGAAATGCTTTACATCAAAGACAATATAGAATTGAATTAGGGTTTGCTTTCATGAATCACCCTGCATTTAGAGGTACAAAATGTTCATAGGTGACATACATAGCACGCCTGAAATGCAACTTTCTTTCACTTGATGACGAGTTTTCAATCCCTGCAAAGAATTGGTTCCTCAAGGAAAACAGTGCATTGGATCTTAAAAAGATTGAGCACAGACGGCCGTATTGAAATGCTACATGTTTCTTTACACAGCTTTTAACGGCTGATTGAAGTCATTATTAATGCACAACAGTTTAATACACTATCGCTTTCGTAAATTAGACACATAGAAGCGAGCTTTGCATGTAGCGAGCACGCACTAAAATTATGCAAATAGAAACTTGCGCTATATTTGCTCGGACTCCTGCGCAAGAACACGGCTTCGCGCGGTGCGAATCACAATCTCACATTTAGGCCAGCAACAAATTAGTTTTATGCGCAGTTCGCATACTAAGACCTGCAGACATATCGACGTAACCACCACTAAATACACGGTGATTATAACATCATTACAGTGCGCGCATTCCCTTCGCTGACATCTATGTTGCTTGAGATCGACAGCGCACCGAATTTAGGTTACTCGAATATGCATGCAACTCGAAGCACCGTCCAGAGAATTAAATCCAACTTGAATTTATTTTGTAATTAAACGACTGCTAAGAATAATTGTAGCATTAGTGGAGCTTATAGTTAGCTCTACCAACCTGCGTACATGGCTGCTGCAACCAGTACATGACTACAGGAGAAGCAGCCATGGGAAGAAACTCAGTTTGGCGTATTACCTGTTTTGAGCTAACGATGCCTACATCCGACGATGTTTATTTTCATAAATACATTTCAGAGAGCATGAAATGTACGGGTGAACAAATTAGGCATTCGTGGACGAAGCTCAATTCAATATTAACGGGCATAAAATCAAATTTTATTTTACTGCAGTTTGCTGTACCTGATCCGTATTTTTTAAGAGCGTCGTACCATTGCCGGCAAAATATCACAATTTGTTTGTATGCAAATTAATGAATTTGCTCGTGGCTTGGGAAGCCTTCATCGAAAATTGAGAGGCTTGAGGCAGCAGCAAATTTGGATAAACCCTTCTCATGCACCATCATAAACAAACTATTTAATTTTCTTTATTATTGGACTACTGTGATTTTTCAGCAAGTGATATCTTGCATTTGAGTTCCGGCTGCCTACAATTTGCCTTCCTTCAGTTTTTTCGACTTAAGCAACCGTCTTAAAATAAAAATTTAATATGGTTCACCACATTAAATTGTTCAATTGGTCTCCTCTCTGGCTTATTTCATGACCTAATTTTGATAATTCGGCGAAGAATTACTACCTAAAAAGGAATTCGACTATAATCGATCGTCCATTCCTTGTTTACATCAACATTTAGTAGCTGCAAAATATTATTTACATTCTTCTACCAAAGTTTTCACTCTCCATTCAATTCCAAATGAGAACCCGCAATTTTTACTCCAGCGGCTGCTTTGGGCTTGACCACAGTTCGATTCCCCCAGCTGATTTCCGCGCGCGATTTAACTATTTGAACACATGCTTTATAGGACTCGACAGAGTGGGCGTAAATGCCTGAAATCATGCTTCACAATGACAATGTTCAAGTTTTCCGTCATCCGCTTCCGCGGATCGTTTCTTCTTTTTATCCCTTTGAAAGATGAAAGCTATTCTCGCCCTTCAAAAATATCCAGATCGTCGGCTACTGTCTGCGCCGGAGAGCAACAGACAAAGCCTCCTCTTGGAGCCCGAAGAGGGCGAACGGTCATCAATCGTGGCAAGATTCATCATCTCGATCTGTCAGAGTCTTCTATTCACGGCTAAATAATTTGAAGAAGGAGATGACGCGTGATGCATCGAGTCAATTAATATCTTCGTGAAGCCTCTTCCTGAAAAAGCCAAAATTGAATCGCCCGCGTCTGGTTGAGCTCCAGACATATGAACGATCATGACCTACCTGATAAGGAAAGGGAATTGCGACTAGAAAAGTTACGAAAAGCAGGCAGTTACGAATGGCCGAAAAAGAGTCTTAAGATGGATCCGTTTGCAATAACGTCAGTTTCAATTCGATATCATAAAGGAGTATTCGAAAGCGCAATACTGAGCAAAACTTTGAATGCTCTGACGGCTTTTCAGTTTTAGAAAGAACTACTTAATGTCTCAATGTATAGCCCGTATTTGGTCCTTGTTGGGAGATTGATGACCACACAATGATGACTTTGATAATATAGACAAACATTTATGTACCACCTGTGTTTTTTCCAAGGATTAAAAGTGAGATTATGCTGTAAAGGTAGACCGATGCAACAGGTTTACCCCTGCATAACAACAGTTTATTTTCCATGGTACCTATACTCCCGGGGCAACATGAGAATGATCCAGACTACACCTCATCGCAACGGGGCTGAAGACACAATAGTATTCCGACATCTTCACTTTCATCAATCGCTACGCCCAAGCACTTCCTCTATGTACGTATTTGCATGTATATTTTTCAACCAATATTCCTCTCGAGCTTCGATCTTCCCATAAATTCTGTCATAGCTTAGTCTCATTCCCATCATTTCAGGCAGGTACTTTCAAATCGTATGCAAATTCACATCACACGTACAATCACATCACATTTACCTTCGCTTCACATGTCCCTTCATATAACTTCAAACTTTCCCACATTCAACTAGCTGATATTCTCTGCCATCAGAAATATCCTTTATCTATTTCATTTTATTGTTTTATGGATGAATGTGTTCGATAAAATGGGGTACACATTTATGAGAGCTATCACAGAAGTGTTCTCTCAAGCACGAAAACTTTCCAATGCTTTTGCGATAGAAAGTGAAACTTTACATCATCCGCATTTTGTCCATTCAAAGTGAGTGTCATGGAAAGTTGTTATCAATCTACATTCATAAGAAACGCTTTATGCCTCTGTTTCTGAAGTGAATTATCTAAGCGAACGATGTTCATGCTTCTCACTTGTGTTTTGGTAGCGGGAGCTAAATAATTATTTCTGAACTCAGCTTGGACGGCCAATTGAAGGTGACCGAGTTTCTGTTTGAAATTAAATTTCGTAGCGAGTCAAAAGACTGACTGCCCTATTTTGAATGTTGGAAATTCACCAGGAAATGAGCTCGTTGAAAATTAAATTTAACTGAATTTTTTAAGGATCTCAACTCAAATGTAGGTATTTAAGAATTTAGGTAATACGAACAATTTAAAGAATTTAAACAATATAAGCAATTTAACTAACTTAATTAAACAATTTAAACAATTTAAATAGTATAAAATTTTTAAATAATTTAACAGTTAAACAATAAGAAAAATGTATACAATTTAAGTAATATAAAAAATTAGAATACATAGAAAACTAACTTATGAAATAAATAAAAATATCAATTTATAACCTCAAGCGTTACGGTTCAAGATATAGTATAAGGATGCATGCGCACAATATGCAAGGATATTTTCAACTTGATTCATTGATGTTCAAAATGACATTAACAATTTTCAGGACGTACACTTATCTCCCTAGATTTCTAGCTAAAAGTTTGAGGAGTATTTTAGAACAATATGAACGATAAACTTTTAGACTCATTGCAAAGGAAGTTCTATTTTTCATGTATTTTTGTAAGTATGTTTCAAAAAATTCTCTTATAACTATCTTTTCTTTTTCATGTGCCTTCTATTTCTTAAAGTTGCCCCACTGTAAGGACTTCTACTCATTCCACAATTTTATTCATCAGTCGCCCGATATCGATATTGGGATTCAACATATATACCGTAACATGCACGCAACTGTATTTTGAGCAAAAAGCACCATAGTTCGAGGAGTACCAAGCTATACCGTAGGTTGTCAACAAAAACGCACTATAGTTTGAGGAGTACCAAGCTATACCGCAGGTTGTCAACAAAAACGCACTATAGTTCGAGGAGTACCAAGCTATACCGCAGGTTGTCATCAAAAACGCACCATAGTTCGAGAAGTACCAAGCTATACCGCAGGTTGTCATCAAAAACGCACTATAGTTCGAGGAGTACCAAGCTATACCGCAGGTTGTTATCAAAGCCCAAATCAATTTTAGAATGAGTCCACTTTACACAAAGCAGCGAGCCGCGTTAGCCAGCGGTCGCAGACGCGTTGCAGCAGCGAGCGAGACCGCTAGTGGCGTCCACTTGATGGCGCTGAAAATAATTTCGCGACTCATCTTTCTAAATCACTAACGCAGAACGGGATAAGGTCCCTCAAAGCTCCCGCAGAAAACGCCTATCATTACCAATAATTTAAATTCTTCTCATATGAGTTTCAACATCACGAGCGCATTGAGCTCGGTCATTTATCAAGAGTTTTAAGGACGTTATTTATGAGATTTTAAGTGTCCTTGAATGCAGGCACTTAAGCGTCACAAAGCCTCTCTGATACAGGCAACAGAGGCTCCTGATAAAAATCCCTGCGAGGACTATCAGAGAAAGATCCGACGTCCACCACTCAACCGTCAGAGCTCGTTTCAAGTATCGTAAACATAATAAATTCAATCAAGTTGAGATCATAGGAAGCCTTCTCAGAGGCGCTCAGGCCTGAAGGTGCATAAAGCCTCGGAATGTGTGAACTTCGACGCTTTTCTTCGAGAGTATTTAAGGTGTGTGGCATACGCCCAAATTTCTCGGAAAGTATTTAAGGTGTGTTGCATACGCCCAAATTTCTCGAAAAGTATTTAAGGTGTGTTGCATACGCCCAAATTTCTAGAAGAGTATTTAAGGCGTGTTGCATACGCCCAAATTTCTCCGAGAGTATTTAAGGTGTGTTGCATACGCCCAAATTTCTAGGAGAGTATTTAAGGTGTGTTGCTTGCGCCCAAATTTCCCCGAGAGCTTTTAAGGCGTGTTGCATACGCCCAAATTTCTCGGAGAGTAGTTAAGGCGTGTTGCATTCGCCCAAATTTCTCCGAGAGTATTTAAGGCGTCCTGCATACGCCTAAATTTCTCCGAGAGTATTTAAGGTGTCTTGCATACGCCCAAATTTCTCGGAGAGTAGTTAAGGCGTGTTGCATACGCCTGAAAATGCTAAGCTTCTTGCGTTTATTTTTTCCGTAGCTGTGAACATTTCGAGCTCGCTCTAAAAGTCGCCAATCCTTTGCTGCCGGCAATGCAGCTATATTTCTCGTGAACGCAATAATTGCACGTTTCGTTCTAAGTAATTAATTAAGCATAAATTTTGCGCGACGCTTCTCATGTCTATGCGCGAATATTTCATTTTTGCTCGAACATAACATTAGTTGTTAATGAGAAAAAAAACAGTCTGTAGCCAGCAAATGTTTCTTTCTCACAGCAAGAAGTCTCAAAAGTTACATCAACTCAAAGTTCACTGAAATAAAAATCTATAACATATTTTTTAGTTCAGTTGGATCCAAAACTTGGAAGGCTTGAAGAAAGTTTCATCAGGCATTTTTATATTTCGACTCCAAAAAGACAGGAAAACAAAAGCGTGGTCAGACTAGAACTACTTTCAGAAGAAGCGAAGGTCTTCTTACCATCCCTCTTTCTAAGGCGCAGAAGCCTCGCCGCTCCTTATTAGGACCTTCAATAGATCCTTCTTCTGTTGACTACCACAAAGCGGCGGAGATGATCTATTACAGAACACAAAATGTCATCTTTTTGCCCGAGTGACGTAGAGGAAAGAGTCGCATGTCTGTTACCATTCTGACATCCAACGGACAAACCAGACATTTTTCAAGAGTATAATGGCCATTGGCGAGATGTAATGATACAAACTAGAACAATTTTAGAGTGCGTTTTTCTTAACGAAGTTTGACTCTCGGTCGTTGCTCTGTCTATCACTCGACACGCAACACGGGCAAGGATTTATGAGGAAATTGCGCGATTTATGTAATTAAATTTTGTTTTGAACCGTGCGAGTTTTGATGGTGAACAAAACATTTGCGTCCTCATAAGAACCCATGATTCATTTTTTACGTTATAAACGATTTAGATCATTATATGAATAGGAGGCGGGAATTGGGAACAGAAATAACGACGTTTGAATCAAGATGGCGCAATTTACAGTCGATTTAAGGAGTTATAGTGATGCGCATTCACGTGGTGATGACTTTCAAAGTTAGTGCAGTGTAGTGCAATAAACACTGAGCTGTGGTGCTCGTCTGAACCCACACGTCGCAAAGTAAAACAAATTAAATGCAAATGAAAAAAATGAACTTGTCGTGTAATTGAAAAATCTATGTAAATGTAATCTATCTATGATAGATAGATTACCTATGTAATCTATCTATACTTAACGATAATTAGCTGCTGTTTTTAAGTGCTCTTGGTAACAAGTTGTTGAACTTTTCATCTCAGAACTGAAATCTGTAAATTTTAATAACACAGCATTTCCTCAATTTGAACAGATCTTGAGGGAAGATGAAATTACTGATGTGATTAAAAGATACTAAACTTTTTAAACATATTTGGTGATTGAAAACGTGACCAAACAAAGGGAATTGGAAGCCTGAAATTTATTTTCATTAAATATATCTCCATAAATGGAAAGAAAGATTCGAAAAAACGTTCCATCCACATTGAATAAATATGTCAAAACAATTCTAGCAGAAATGATTTAGTTTTCTTATCTTCTTCGAAGCCCAATTACTCGTAGCAATCGCGGTGTAGACATAAAAAATATCACGAGACTCTTTGCAGTTCTTAGTAATGTTCTGTGACATTTCAACAAATTGAATAAATATATCTAATGTTAAAAAATAAAATCTACTTTAAAAACGCAAATTTATGCAAACTTATAAACTAGTGTGCGAGTTCGCGTATACCTGATCAGAATTGTACTTTAAATAAAAAAATGTGTAAAAATGGAATCAAGTCAGAAGATGAAAGGAGAGTTTACATGCATCCACCGTGCGTTAAACACTGCATGCAAAGCAAATGTCATGAAACTTGGTGCATTTATTTCTTATTGCTTCTGTATTTTACATAGTTCTAAAGTCATTGTGTTTGTTAGAATGTTTTCACTAATGTTTACTGGCTAGCTAAAGGTAAGACTAGCTATGAGCTTTGAAATTCATCACCGATTCAACAATTCATAAATAGAAATTCTCATATGTGGAGTTTATCAAGTCCATTTGAACTGATCCTAACTAAGTCTAACGATAGAAATGCAAAGAAAAAAAAATTCCCTGATATTTTCATCAGGCTCCTAAATGTTTCGTGACTGTTAGCATTCAAAAACATCTCATGCGTCATCAATATGCCAGCTGTTGGTGAGCTAAAGACATAAATGGAAACTCAACCAAGGCTGTCACTGAACCTCAGCGAACAATGTTCACTGTGCTGAAATACAGCGTTGCGGGGCAGTCTTTGGCAAATATGATAATTGGCAAGCGAATGCCATGTCGGCGAGAAACTCAGAGGCGTCCTTCGTCTGGTGAACTACATGACTTGAGTCACGTCAGAGGTCAACAGACACACGTCAATCGAAAGTCAACAGACACACGTCAATTGGAATTCAACAGACACACGTCAATCGGAAGTCAACAGACACACGTCAATCGGAAGTCAACAGACACACGTCAATTGGAAGTCAACAGACGCACGTCAATCGGAAGTCAATAGACACAGAAGTCAGCAGACACGAAAGTCAACAGACACGGAAGTCAACAGACACGAAGTCAACTGACACGGAAGTCAACTGACACGGAAGTCAACAGGCACAGAAGTCAACAGACACGCGTCATTTATCTCGCTCTCCCATAATGGGCAAAAGAGCATTTTCAGTGCGCAGTTTGCTTAGAGAAAATGTCAGAGGTGAATAGTCTACTTGTGTGTTTTTTTTTCTGTTTATGGAGAGAAGCCGTTTTGAGAGCATGATAGAGGGGGGAGTCTAGGTACAAAAAATTTTAGTTTGAATGTTTCAAGGCTAGGCAGCCATAAAAATGTCAGCCATTTTAAACTTGCACAACATACGACGTTCTGACGATGTGTTCAAGTGACTTCAAGCACATGACCGCCGCCGAAACCTCGCATTTGAAAATCCTCAGTCCTGATATTTGTACGCACGGCCGATAACCTTGGATCATAAAGCCGGAAAATTATATACTGATATCAGTCAAAACATCAGAAACAAAGGCAGTGCTGCTTCAACATATCAGTTATTTTAGCTTTCCCCTGGCCTCGCTTTACCGGCCTCATAACAGCTAGCGGCCTCGTAACAGCT
>VOMN01112390.1:0-19950 GCA_014899125.1 Orchestia grillus | reverse complement strand
CACTCACGTCTCGCCCTGCTTACTGCACTCACGTCTCGCACTGAAGAGACGCTTTTGGCTCAATTCCGTAACCAACTCGGCATGCAGCTCTGCCCATTTTTCTCACGATGTTTGTACAAGATTTCCCGCGAGTCATTCATGCCTCAGAAGCGGTTCTCACACGCGCACCTGAGATTTGTGCTCGTAAGTCTGCCTAACTTCGCGTCCGGGCATCTATAATTACCTCTAATTTTGGCCGCCCAAGCCTGGGTAGCGCTGCGGGATAGTTGATTATTATCGACACGGTGACGAAAATAACTGACTAGGATTCGCTGATTTGTCAACTGACGCCGTGATAGAAACAGCGACGCGCTCGTTTATATTTCTACGTACGCATATATGTGTTTATATACACATATGTTTCAAAAGAAATATTATAAAGGAAATTGTATATGTATATATGATTATATGAAATTATATGTATATTTAATAATATGAAATTATATGTATATATAATTATATGAAATTATATGTATATATATATAATTACATGAAATTATATGTATATATATAATTACATTTATTACTGCGTTGTGTGGCTCAAAGTATCGGTACGCGAGCCATCACCTTCCAGTGCTGTTTTTTTATTGAATAATTTGTCTAGAAAAGAAGTAGAAGATGCAAATTTTCAATTTTTTTGATCTTCATTGTACTTGTCGTTTCCGATATAGATTTATATTACTGCGAAATGTCTCCGGTGAGCGGCACATCGAAAAAAAAGCCAGGCCACCACGTCAAATATTTCGAAGCGACGGTGTAAATATTTCTCGCATTCTTTGGAAAATGCGCTCGAAAGAATTTCCGTATTTTCCGTAGCTGCTGTTTACTCGACACTCGTGCAAGTGGAACTCTCGCAACTCTCGATTCTCGGGCACAGAAAAGCACGAAAAGCACAGTCCATAAGTCGAGCGTGGCAAAGCATCCGGGAAACTTGGCGCGGCTCAGCGATAGTGAGGCTAAATATTAATAAATCACAAACGTAAACATGGCGCACGTGAACAGGATGAGGCCAAGAATAATCCTTTGACTCATAGCGGCGTAGCATATATGCTACACTTCGTATAAGCGCGTCTAAATCAAACAGTATGAGTATGGAATATATTTTTTCCGTGACAACAGCAAGTAAGCGACCTCTTCTTTCAGTTCCAATCGTGCTTTCGTCGAGGAAGATCAAATATCGGGTATTTTTTTATAAATAGTTAAAAATAAATTCTTGTCAAAATATTTTTTAGGTTAGGTAACGTAAGAAATTCGTGAGATAAAGGGATAAAGCTCAAGCTTCTCTCAGTTCCCACACTCAATGCTATGTAAAATGAAGCGCTAGTCGAGGTAAGAGACCGTGTTTGTGATGCAATTTTCGTCACTCGTTTCATGCCTTGACCAACATGTATTGCACGCTGTTGTTCTCATCGAGCGTAAATTCCTCGCAGGTAGTTGTGTTTGTACTGACATAATCGTCTAAAATTTCAGCAGGACCTCACCTCGTGAGGAGAGTGTGAGCGCATCTCTGACGATGGAATGGAGGCGAGAATAATTTCAGAAGACGTGTATTTCTTTGGGCTACAAATATTAAACCTAAAAGTTTTGACTTTCATTATCAAGGTACTCTGTTTATCTGTATGGCATAACTTTTTTATGCATGTTCAAATTAGACGACGGGAAATTACATGGGCACGGTGTGGAACCTTCATAATCCCAAAGATGTCAATACAACAGCGAAGGTCAGAAAACGATGCAGTAGCATGCGTGGAGATCGAGGACTGGTTACAACTCCTCGGAGGTCCTTTGTCATATTCAAAAGCAGGAAGTGTAACTTCGAAGAGGGTGTTCCTGACAGGCCATCAGTAACACAGCACACCAAATTACAGTTGTTGTCCATTGAAACCCACGGCACACTGCCCTAGAACACCATCCGTAACCAGCGACAGGACGAAAGTGTTCACTGTTCTTAGGTTAGACTGGCAACTGCCGAGCATGCGGGAAAAGCTCTAGAGACAACTCCTTGAGTGAGTTTCCGTCTGAAAAAGTATTGTGCATTTTCAGGGATTGGGAAAGTATATTTTTTAATTTTTGTTGCTAAATCAACCGGTAAACTTAAAAGTATGGACCCCAAGGTGGATTCCTTTACTTAAGGAGAGTGCATGGCATAAGCAAGTCATTGTAGATAGACTTGAGTACTTCGGTTAAACTAATCAACATCTTTCTTTTGATACTCGCCTATGATGTATAGAGTCACGCCCGTGATGCCGTGTCAATCAGGCGCTGTTGTGTCACACTTCTGCGCCCTTTCCGCCTCGACGGGGTTGCCAAAAGTCGATGATGTTAGAAATCTGAATAGCTTTTCAAGTAAATTTCACTATTTTTTCTTAGCGAAAGTCATGCTATCCTTTACTCGAATGGTGGGAGCAGTCTCGAAATGAATGATTCACTCACATTATAGCGTGACAAAAATTTGTGCTCTTTGTGCTTCAGTTCTACTTTAAATAAACAATCTGCTTGCCCAGAGAACATATTCGTTCATTTCTAACCCGAGGATTGAGTAATGTTAAAGACGTACGAGGGGCACAGTTACGGTCGAATAGCCACTAACTTTTCGCACGTGCCTGTATCGTACTATATATGCATTTCATACATACGTATTTATTTATATCAATATACAGGCACATGAACGCTAAATTTAGGTAAAAAAATACACCATTATTCAATAAATGACTGATTTCACTGACATAAACGCAGCAGCGTTATACAAATACCGAAGACAAGATTTGTGAAAAACTTCAACGTACTCAACCGGAAACAACTGAAGTACAAAATGCGTGCGATTATTCTGTAGCCATCGGCAGAGACGCAGGCCAATACGTCTGCTGATTGGAGAGGCGAACGCGAGTTGTTTGGAAAGATGTTTAACGTTGCTTGTTTCCGGAAGAATTTTGTATATTTTAGCTCGAGTGTCCGAATTCCTTCCAAGACATCAGCCGCGGAGTGAGCGTGGCAATTGCATCGCGTGTCGTGGCGGACCGTGAAGGATTAACCCTCACATCTACGGACACCGCACGTCGACGAATATCGGATGCAACGGACGAAGTCAGCTCGACTGAGTGCATATTCTGTCGGCCAGAATGCCTGGAACTTAAGTACGCTAGAGTTGCGTCAACGTAATCTCTCTCGAACAGGTCCGCCGATGAGAGGTGCAGTTGCGTCTCATCAGAGTAATGTGGTACATCTGAACCCTCATCACCGTTTGTGCAGGTATACGCAACTCCGATTGTCCTGACTTTGCTAGTATCGATAGCTTATTGTTGACGTTGTCTTAGTATTGATGGAGTTGTGTCGGCCGTGTTTTTCAGACTTATTGTTGTCATAGTGTAGGTTTCGTTCGCTGGCAGCCTGTAGTAGCAGCCGTACAATACAGTGTACGGCTGTGGCTGCTGCTGCTGCTGCTACTGCTACTGCTACTACACGACAACCGTATCCTTAGTTGTACGGGTGCTAAACGTACATAGTTTATACAGCTGCATCATACAACGCCATACGGCTGCCTCACACATGTTTCTACGACTGCCACTTATACGGCTTGCAGGTGACGCTGACACTCCCATACGGCTGTTATTTTGCAGACGGTCATACGGCTGTTACCCACATGGCCATACGGCTAGCACTCATTCGGTCATATGGTTGCCGGATGTGTTAGTGTACGATGCAAATAAGTTAACGTGTTGCTGCTGTGTGTGTTTGTTACGGCATTATGCGTTTGTTGCTGTGTTTTTTTGTGTTTGTTGCGGTATTATGTGTTTGTTGCTGTTTTTGTGTGTGTTTGTTACGGCATGTGTATTTCTTGCTACAACGTGTGTAGGTTCCACTTTAAATGGTGGTTGTAATTCACAATTCGGTATTGCCTAGCCCTCAAACAACTCACGGATAGTGCCGAGTGTGCACCCACGCTAAGTACAAACGCTAACATCCAAACATTTCGATGCACTAGTCGCATTACATGCTTTTCGCACAGTTGAGCTCGTTGTGTGTTGCGTACCACAAGCCTTATTCCTTGCTTTCAATTGGTTTTTGAACGACGAAATGTGTTCGATGGTGTGAAGTCTGCCTAATGTACCCTCACACAGAACAGCTTCACACAGCTTCACACAGTTTCACACAGATTCACACAGCTTCACAGTTTCACACAGCTTCACTCAGCTTCACAGAATAGCTTCACTCAGCTTCACAGAATAGCTTCACTCAGCTTCACAGAACAGCTTCACACAGTTTTACACAGCTTCACACAGTTTAACACAACTTCACACAGTTTTACACAGCTTCATACAGTTTCACACAGCTTCACACAGTATCGCACAGCTTCACATAGTTTCACACAACTTCACAAAACAGCTTCACAAAACAGCTTCACAGAACAGCTTCACACAGAACAGCTTATCCAACGCCCCCACATCCAGCGACCGCCCCCGCACGGAGTCCGCTAACTATTGGTTCCTTTGAATTATTTCTGTTAATATAAGTTCACTTTACTCTTCATCGCCTCTTCAGCTCTCCACAATTCTTTTTCCCCCTCCGCTGTCCTTGTATCTCTGTCAGTTTTAATATCTATTAGCAGTCAACGATTTCCTTATACGATTGAATGTGAAGTCCATTCGCTCGCTCCTGTGGCTGTCGCATCAAATTTTACCGGCGTTTCTCTCTTTGTCCACTAAATTTAACTTCTTTTAGGGCAAATTAACCCGAAAAAATGAAAACGCATGACATCCGGGAGTCATTTGTCCTTTTCGTTGGTTTATTGTCAGTGATGGTCTGGATGTGGAACCAGGAAAACCAACAAAACTTTACCGGACATTACATCATGTGTGACACGCATAGATTTATGAAGGTGAACCTATGTACCTTGGACCCGATGTACCTCGCATTTAATTCTGATTTTAGTTTAATGTGAAGGCTTTTTTGGGAAGTAATACTGGCATTTCCGAGTTCAGACACTAGAGACAGATATCAGAACTACCACCATCTCTGAACTACCGGTAGTAGTTGCCTGGAAGACCTGAAGCGAACGCTCAGATCAACCATAGCCTCAGAGTACTGATGGTCCAGAAAATACAACTGGTTCCCTTACAACTGAGATGGTTTGGAGTCTGTAGTCGCAAGACAAACTTCAAGAGACGGCAAAGCAGGGTCTGTAGTGTGAGACAGACCAGACGGAGCGTTTCATGGCTCTTTCAGTGATACAAATTGTTCCTCCTTGACGGTTAAATTGCCGGGCCATTTTCTGTAGCCTACCAGCTTTCGGACACTTGACTCGGAGTCTTAACACATGGCAAGGTCCTGATCCACGTGTGTGTGTGTGTCACGTGCCATAAATGAGGATCTGAATATGTAGTCATTTTATTGACTTCGGTGGCACATGCTGCGTTTATTGATGAATTGTGTAAATTTCGCTTTCATTTCTGGTAAACTTAACAATTTTTTAACTTATTTTTTTCGATTTTATTGCCCTTTCTTACCGAATTTTCTGAGTATTTCTATAACCATCCCCCCCACTAAGATTTCATTACATTTTATTTTTTAAGTAGTATTTTGGTGAGCATTGTAGCCACCGGATTCTTTGGAGAGTTTCGTACCCAAGAGTTTACGTCGTCCCCCCGCGTGCTACCTGCACGCAGGGTCTTGATCTGCTGGAAACGAACTTGGATAATTTTGAATCTGTGATACCAGAAGAAAATCTGTTGCTGTTAATTTTCCAAGTTGTTTTAGCAGGGAGCGACCCCTCAGGGAGTACAGGATAGGCCGTAGACCGTAGGCTACGGGATTATGTTAGTTAGGTTTGTCTATCGTATTGTATCGACTGGCGTCTCCAGACGGGCCCTGGTAGGTTACCTCAGCTTTAGCTAGGCTTTCAAGACTGCTATCTTTCGTGCCCAGTCAAGACTCTGTGTTTGCAGTCAAGAAATAGTATTGAAATATAAGTCGGAGATTTACTAGTCTTCTGTGATACTAGTAAACGTATATCTCACTAACCTCGCAATTGAAGTTACTCAATGTGCGCTTCCATCTCTTTGTAGTACCTATCGAGCAAAATTTCGAGCTTGTTCAAAATCAAATTCTGCTAACGAAATTTTGTGAGCGGATCTAAGAGCTCGCCGGAGTACATTTCATCACTCATTGGTAGTGTTTTATTGAATCCCAGTGTTATATTTAATGTGCTGAAATAAGGGATGGGAATAAATGGAAAAAGGTAATGTTTGAATCAAATGCTTTACAATGTTGTATTTCCGGGACCCCAGTCTCACTGCGTCGTAGCTGACGTCGATAATTATCGGCGGTGATGCTTGCGCTTGGGCGGCCAAGATTTTAGATAAGTAGAGATGCCCTGGTAAAAAAGGGAGACCGAGTTCAAGCGTAGACTTGATCGATGTGAACCGGTGGTTGCGTGAGAATGATAATCATGTATTCTTACCAAGATTTTCCGGATAGATTTCGTAGCATGGAAACGTGTCGTCAAAATGAGGCCAATTATTAAGGTTGGTGAAACCATAGTTGTTTCATAAGACAGGTTTGTTAAAAGTAGAGCATTCTAGTGAATACTCATCTTCAGTACCTATAAAGAAAAAAGATATACATTACTAGTCATAGTCACCATTATGCTGTGCAAGAATAACACAACATAAGAATCATTCAGAAAACTATAATATACGTTGTGGGGTATTTTTTTTCTTTATAAATCCAGACGATGAGTTAACGTTATAGTTACTCGACAACTCTACTTTTTATAACCTCTTTTAATGGAACAACTGTGTTGTTACCGGCTTTTATCATTGGCTGATCATATTTCCTTTAGGTTTCTAATGGTTTCCATAGCTCGCTTGTTCTGCCAAGTGTGCATACAAAATAACATGATGCGTTTGGTCATTGCAGACAACCACTCGCCGTCGGTGTGTAGCACAGAACAGGGCGACCTCAACGCTCCAAATGACCCATTCTTAGGCTTCTACACAAAGCTCCAAGCATCGCAGGTGGTTTCAACCCTCGTTTACAACCCTCGCTTACAATTCTCGTTTACAACCCTCATTTACAACCCTCATTTACAACCCTCATTTACAACCCTCGTTTACAACCGTTTTTTACAACCGTTATTTACAACCGTCATTTACAACCGTTACATAAATCCGTCCTACCGTCATTTACAACCGTCACATACAATCGTCATATACAATCGTCATATACAATCGTCTTTTACAATCGACTTTTACAATCGTCATATACTATCGTCATATAGAATCGTCATTTACAAATGTCGTTTACAACCGTCGTTTACAACCGTCGTTTACAACCGTCGTTTACAACCGTCGTTTACAACCGTCGTATATAACCGTAATTTACAACCGTCGTATATAACCGTAATTTACAACCGTCATTTACTATCCTCATTTACAACCGTCGTTTACTATCATCCTTTACGACCCTCATTTCTACAGAATTATGCAGGTTGACTGCTATGCTCTCAAGTGTACTCTGACTGCGGATGCCACGCCTCCTTCACCGAAGAAATTAGGCGGGTAGACTGCGCGGCTGCTGAGTTGCGAGACCTCACGCAATGCCAGTCTTTTTTCTTCAAGTGTATTCGTAGCGTAGAGCGATGGTTCGGCCGATAGCGTAAATCTCTCCGTTAACTTAATTATGAGGCTGGCCAGAAAAGGAAGCAGCTTTCTCCCAGTGTGTCTGAATGGTTCTCTTGTTGTTCTCAGAGTGTTGTAGAAAGCTGCGACGCCTGTGTCGGATGCCTTCGTTACCTTTGCTCACATGTGTTACGGTCGAGTATATTCTTGGTTTAATTGGGTCTAATTTTACATTAGAGGTTGTGATATTGTTTGGCGTGTTATAATTGTCTGTTTGAGACTTCCGCTGTCTTGTTTTAACACGCTGGCTCCGATTCTCCACACAGGTAAAATTATATGCCGACAAATATCTCTACTGTGAATTTAAAAATGAAGGATTTTGGTTTCAGAAATTTGGTAACTCTATTAATTTTCTTTCTAATCAGGACTAGCTTATTCAATTGATGAACACAAATTTGAAAAAAACTCGAAAATTTGTAGTTATACATGATAGTGCTTTGGTTACAATAGGTTAGGTTAGATGATCGCAGGTACCATAAATGACCCACTTCGGAGTCAATGTGTTAAAAACCATTCAACATTTTTAATTCATTCCACCATATTTGAAACAGGTTTTATTGTCGTTGTTAGAGAATAAGAATATGAAACTCAAGTGTCCTATACAAGGTGACGCTAAAAAATGGTCGATAGTTAGCAATTTCATGCGTAATTTGAAGTCTCGATTCTACGAATTAAAAAGTAGAACAAGTACTGTATGAAAGGATAGGGTGTGTTATTAATTTTTAGCTGGCAACCTCGAAACCTCAAATTGTAACTCTTTGCTCTCCTTGAAGTTTTTGTGTGATCGTCTTGCGTGTGAGAAAACGAGGGGCAGAGCTTGATGAACGTACGTACGTACGCACGTATACGGGAACACAGCCATCTGTCTGCGCAAGTCCGTTGCTCATTAACGAGGGCGCGTGTCTGCGGGATATTACTGGAAAATCAATTTGGTTTGAGGAAATGTGAACCTTCTGGAATTTTCCTGGGGTCTCGATGAAAGTTAATCGGTGTGTACGCGCCCTCATTTGGTTGCCCTATCGACGGTTCTAATTTATTCTGGTAGAACAAGCTTTATAAACTGAGTGACCAGGTATCCTGTATTCGTGTATGGAACTCGGGTTAGTGTTCTGGTGTACTTTTCATTATTCTAATATTGGTTTCGAGGTATCATGTCAACGCGCATGATCCTCGTCTTCGCGTTGTGGTACCCTCTTTATATTTCTAATGTTGGTTTTGAGGTATCCTTTTTACCTTAGTGGTGATGATTTTAAAGTTCTGGTGCCTTTTTTATTTTTGTTGAACTGACCTTATCTTATTGATCACGTATCCTGTCCACACTTATGCTTATTATTTTAGTGTTTACGTCTCCACTTCATACTGAGTGTCCACTAGATATGCGTGGGAGTAATTTTAGTGTTATGCTGCCTTCTCGAATCTTTATATAAATTATGTGAATTCTCTGCAATTACGGCAATAATCTAGTATTCTGTCACCCTCTTTACATTTATAATACTTGTGTTATTGCTCGGGTACCCTCTCCATTTTTTATCGTATCTTCTCGGTACTGACGACACTGACCTGTTGGGCAGAGTGCCTATTTTATGTGAACTCTTAATTTGGAATGTGTCACAATAGCGTCCTTTTCATTTCAATACTGTAATAAATGCTCTTTTAGTCCAATTGTACAAAGTGCAATTGTACGATTATGCTGATAATTTCGAAACGTACAATCGTCATAAAAATTACGATTATGCTGATAATCTCGACACGCACAATCGTAATAAAAATTACGATTATGCTGATAATTTCAACACGCACAATTGTAATAAAAAATACGATTACGTAATAATTTTACCACGAATAACACTGAACTCATTCTTGCGTTTAACACGACATCTGCGGGCGCTCTGACCTGCCTGATCATTCTCTGAACTCAACGTTTCACGTTATCGTATTGGCGCTGTTTGTTCAGAGCCGTTTGAAGAATTTAACGCCTTGAAATCTCCCATTAGCGAGAAAAAATCATTTTTAGAGTACGTTTTTCTCTCCCATCCATCCAGCTTGTGTAAACTGGCTCAGAGCCAAAGTGATGTGTCTTGCGGCGCCGAGATGAATGGCTTTTCTAAGCCGTGCATCGTCAGCGAGGATTCGATTCCTTCAGTTCTTCTATTTTTACTGCCATTGGTAAAGTTTTATTCTTGGAAAAGACGCGTTCCCGACGAAGTGGCTCTAATGCTGCGCCTTGTGTTCTCGGGAGCATGCTCGAGAAATCTTTTCAAGAAAAGTTCGTTTTGCCAAGTTTATTGAGCTGATAGGCCGCTGTTGAGCGCGTGACAGACTACAACGTCGCAGGTCAGCGATGTATGTGGTTGCCGTCTTTCTGAGCGTGTTGACACGGAGGCAACACGTGTCGAGGTCTCGATTTGAAGCTGAAGTCGAGGCTCTGTGAACTTCGTCGTCTGTAGTTCGAGTGAGCTCTACTCGAATGTGGTCGCCCTCGAGAGTAAATAAGAACAAGTGAAAGCGAAGTATGGGCACCTGTACATGCTAACGCAGAATAATTCCAAAAAAGAACGGTGCTCCTTTTGAAGCACCAAATTACGGATCCCCGCAATGTTCGCTCTATATATACTGCATTCTCGTGTGGAACATGGTTCATCTGTTATTTCATTTTGATTGTGAGCACCGATTACTAACCGCGTCTCGTGGATGATGGAGAGAATGTTACCCTGCAGTCGACATGCGATGGCGCCATCCTGCCTCGTAATTTCTAAGCTTAAAATAATGAATGAACGTTCATTTCCGAGGTGAAAATTAGTGTGAAAGCAGTATCTTACTGTCTGTGCTCACATGCAAAGTTCTGTAGAGTTTAATAAACTTTGCGTGCAGCCCTAAAATTGATACCGTTCTGATGTCGTGCCCAAAATCGGGCCTTGCCAAAGCGCTCGACCCTGACAGCCGTGGACTTGGGTCAGACGTGTCCCAAAATTTTCGTCGAATCCTTGCGGTTCAAGTAAGAAAACACGCGTTGAGAACTGCGCCTTGCGATTCTAAGTAAGATAACACACGCTGAGAACTGTGCCTAGCGGTTCTAAGTAAGATAACACACGCTGAGAACTGTGCCTTGCGGTTCTAAGAAAGATAACACACGCTGAGAACTGCACTTAACGTTCAAGCCGTTAATCTTATTGGAAGAGAGTTCAATGAGTGCGGGCGGACTTGTTAGGTTTCGTGGAGGGCTAGTTTGGCAAGATGCAAATTTCAGTGAAACGCCGGCGTTTACAACTATCTCGGCTTCCAAGGAAAAATCTCCCTCGTGTTAAAATGAAAACATTTCCCTCGGCGCCGACGCCAAACTCTTCGAGGGTAAGTTCTAACTTCTCTCTAATAGCTTCCCTCGTAAAGTTAGCCTTAAGTTGTTCAAACTTCGATAATTTGGAGAGGAACGAGCGTTGGCCGTCGAACTTGTCGACAACGTGTTTATTGACGTCACCAAAGTTGGTGGATCTTGCTTTTCTTTGGTACGTGAAGCGTCCGCGTTGGACAGGGGCCAAGTGGTGGTGGTGGTGGTTGTGCGCTAGATGTCGGCATTGAGCCGTGTTACCTTCGGTTCTGTATTGACTTTGTATTTTTTTATGGTTTCCTGTCATGGAACCATGTCATTCTAGTCTCCCTGAATAGAGCTAATTCGCACTTGTGATAATTTGAAAAGGCCATTATGCCTTCAGACTAAGTCATGCAGGCTGTTCTGTGGGCGGTTTGTTACGTCAGTCACGAAAAGTTCCCCCGCAGATCACTCTTCACAGGCCGTTGTGGCTTCATTAAACGAAACTATTTTCGTGTGGATGACAAACCGAAGGTACTTTTCGAAGTTACTTCTCGAAGGTACTTTTCGAAGTTACTTCTCGAAGGTACTTCTCGCAAGCGCTTCTCGAAGGTATTTCTCGAGAGTGCTTCTCCAAGGTACCTCTCGAAGGGACTTCTCGGAGGTAGTTCTTGAAGGTACTTCTCGAAGGTACCTCTCGAAGGTACTTCTCGAAGTTATTACCACCCAAAGTACTGCCCGAAGTTTTCGCTTTTGTGGCCGCTTCGCTTCTCGAAGATTTTGAGGCACGCTGTTGGAGAAATTGCTTGGGGGGCCCGAATGGTCGCAGTCATCCAGTCATTTATTTCGTCAAAATTTAGATGATCGAGTTAATGCTGTTGTGAAGGTGAGCGATATTAATTGTGTTCTAATGAGCGACAATATTCGAAATGTTTCAATCAATACTATTTTTGTTAAGAGTAATACTGATCCTTCTCTTTGCACTTATTAGTTGCGATGCTGTGGATATTAAGATCCGTTGCGTTTAATTAGTCAAAAGTTGCTTTGAACGTTCAATTCAATTGAACAATTTCATTATAGGAAACTAATAAAATAATAAAAAGAAACGCTTTTGAGCACCTTTGACAAGTTGTAAAGCAGCGGCATACAGCAGGCGTACAGCGCACAGCAGGCGTACAGCGTATATGACTTTAGCGTTCCATCGTAAGAGCACAGCGCATGGAAGACTTGAAGTAGCGTGCATGGTGGTCTCGCACACGTTCATCACTCGATCTGTTTCTCACAATTTGCGTTTCTCCGTTTCGTTGACTCATTGCACTCGTGCCTCTCGTACGTGGCTGTTGCTACCGCACCAACTGATGCACTACCTGCAGCTTCCGTCGCTCATTTGTATGCGCCACATAATTGCTTAAGAACGAAACGAAGCGCGTCGATTTTACAAATTGCTATACTCGCCCCATGAGCTCAGCTTTCAAGTCTCCTTCGCTCAAATGAAGTTTGAAACTTTATGAAGATTGTAGCTGGGGCACCGCGCGGCCTAGCGTTCTGGAGCGTGGCCGCAGGGGCCGACTTACTGCCGTCTGACGGCAGTTTACGGTCATCCGGTGGCGGTTTACGGCCGGCAAAGAGGCGCGCTGGGCCCTGTAATGAGGGTTGCGGAGTGCCGCTGCCCCGCCCAATTGTTTAAACAAGAATAAAGTGGGCTGCCGGGACTCCCTTTCTTTCATTACAATATCAGCAGGAATAAACTGAGCTGCCGCCCCGCCCCCCCTCCTCCTTCCCTTATTAGACATATCAACAGAAATGAAGCGGGCTGTTCCTTCCCCCTTCCCTTGCTAAAAATATCGGCAGGAATGACGTGGGCTGTTCGCCCATTTCCTTGTATTAGAATAACAAGAGCAGTCCTTTCATTACAATTATGTACGATTTTACTTACTGTAGCTCGCCTCATTGTTCTTGCGATTGCTTCTTCATCGGCCGTTCGCTCGCCCCCCTTTTTGCTTCGGCCGTCATTTCATGGTTGACTTGATTGCACAAGATTGGAAGTCGGCGCCGACTGCGAGAGACCTCACAGCCAGCGAGATTGCAAAAGGTTAATTTGTTGATCAGTCAGTGTTACACAGTTAATCTGTCAATGAGGTTGAGCGAGATACCTCTCGGGCGATGAAGTTGCTCGAGATGCCTCACGGACAATGAGGTTGCGCAAGATGCCTCACGGACAATGAGGTTGCGCAAGATACCTCACGGACAATGAGGTTACGCAAGATACCTCACGGGAAATGAGGTTGCGCAAGATACCTCATGGGAAATGAGGTTGCGCAAGATACCGTACCGACAATGAGGTTGCGCAAGATACATTACAAATAATGAGGTTGCACAAGATATCTCGCAGAAAATGAGGTCACGAAACTGATTTTCACAACTGCTGTGCATCACCGGCCTGCATTCGAGCGTACGTTTAACAATACAGATTAATTTCTCATTAATTTCTCCTTTGTCTTTCATTATTCGCTAGTTCTTCTATACTTTTACCCATGCAGTTCCCATCTAATCTCACCCTATATTTGTGGCACGGACTCTGAATATTTACCCTTATTTAGACCTTAAAACCATCATCTCAACTCGAAGTTTCCACGGAAAGTCATCTCGACCTTCCAGTTGAGCAGTGGCGCTCGACTGCCGAGTCCAGATTCTCTTGTCGCTCCCACCGCGCAGCGATAGAAACGCCTAGAAGCAACTCGAAAATAGAGCAAATGTTCCTGCTTAGTTTAAAATCACCATCGAAATAAATTCCGTCAAGTTTTTACTACATTTCGAACCTCAGAACTTCAAGCCAAGAAGAATTTATAATTCCATCAGGAAAATGCAAAAAAGCTCTTAGTATTTCACGCAGATTTTTGATAACCACGTCAGAACTCCTCGTGTTCAGTGAGTGTGCGTGCTCTCCTTTACGAGTATTCACGTGTTGGAAGGTGTGTAAGAAGGAAGGTGTACAATGGTCTTAATGTCGCTTCAGAGGATGTAAACATCCGGCTTTTGTGCATGATACGGCCTATGGCTGAGCCCTGTCCTGGAAAGAAGGCTTAGTGCATACTTAATGTAATTTAGTGTGTTTTTAATCACGCTGCTGCGGCTCTGCATGATCACCGGCACTCCGCTTTGCTCGTCTTGCTTCCTTTGAATAGGAATGTTTTTAATAATAAAGGAGGTTGTTCAGTTCATATTGTCAGTTCTTAATTCCGCTCCAGAAGGACCGAATTATTTGTGCTATAAGACTGCATTTAGTTTGTACGGTGAACTAGCAGCAGCCTTGTGAAATTGAACCTTTTTTGTTACTAGTGCTCCTTATAGGTTTAAAGTTTGTGAAGGTCGAATTTGTGGGAATCAAGGATATTTTTCAGTTCAAAAATAAACTTTAATTTCAAGTTTTCATCAGAAATACAAATGCCGAACTAACTCATTTTGAACTTCGTATTGTACGAACCTAGCCCATAAAAACCAACTCGACGAAAGAAAATTTCGTCATATTTTCTGCTGAACTTTCCTACGTTTTCATTAAAATTTTTCTCCATGTAATTGCATGTTGCACTGATGGCACCGATGGGGTTCATAATGTTGAAATGCAATATCTGAATTACACATGGACAATTTTGATCTAATGAAAATTTAACCATTATCGCTTCAGGCTCTTTTCATTTTTCTCATGATATTTGCATCTAAACTATTTTCGTACCTCAGGCACGTGTATTTATTTGAAGTGCTTCACAGAATAGATAATTCCGTTGAAGTTTACGCTTTCGGCATCGTCCCTTCTGGAGCTGCACTGCAACCTTTATGGCGCTCGTCCTGATTTGATTGGCCACCTAAAATGTCTTTATTTTTGTCCACTTGCCTCCTAGCCTTCCAGTTTTTTCAATTACGTGGCTGTCAGCATTCTCCAAGTCCACGATGGTGACTTAGAAGAACGAATGTGCTTAGCTTAGCCTTCCGTGGATGTTGAATGTTCCTCAAAAGCAGTTCTGCTTCTGTTCCCAAGTCTGGCTTCTGGTTGCTTCCATCACTGCCGGCCGTTGAATAGGAGATCATTTCCGTGTCTGGCGCTGCTCTAGATGGGTCTGGCGCAGCTCTAGATGGGTCTGGCGCAGCTCTAGATGGGTCTGGCGCATCTCTAGATGGGTCTAGCGCTGCCCGTCCTGGCTGCAGCTAGTGACTGTTCCCCTTGCATGCTTTTCATGTCTCGTCCGGTAACGTCCGGAATGAGCAATGCAGGCGCTAGATTACCATTTCCGGGATTCCCGTCCATTTGTAGCTGTCATTCTGTCTTCCAAAGCGAGGAATAGACGTCGTGCTCTCCAAAATAAGGAGGAGAACCCGGGTTTGCCGACTGGGCCTATCCCGTGACTCTTGCTAAATTGAATCGTTCGTCGTTTAATGGTTTCGCGCTGGAATCTTCGAGTGGCATTTTCTTGTATGGGGAGCAGACCTGGAAGGACCATGGCTGGACAAACCTGCTAGGGACAGAATTAATCTCCACTCATGCAGTTCGCACGTCGGTCGCCGGAGAGGCTCATCATCAGAGGCTGGACCGAGCCTGACGCCCGTGTTCACGTGCACACGTCATTTGACTGACTGAACCTTCGTATTTTTTCCCTTTGGAAATTACTTTTGATTCTAGGTAGTTCATGATGCAAGCGGTTGGCCAATTGTTCGTAGAACATTTCTACAGCAATGGTGATAACGAAGAAACGTCGACTGTCGACATTCCGGCAATAAAAATTAAATTTCAAGGGGATTTGACCTCAGCTGAGATCGTTTCGCACCTCTACACGACAGCGTGTTGTGGATTATCGTGTGTCATGAACACTAAAACCAGGAAATGCGGAGGACCGTGGTAGTGAAAAAATAACGAATTTTTTATCTTACGTTAGATTTCATATGTTGGTAAAGCGTTCAACATTAGTGAAAGTATGTGTTTCTTCAGAGTTACGGCATTTGGTACAACATTCTTCGATTGACCCCACGCAGATATTTTTCGTTAGAGTAACTAACACTTTTTTTGTGTCACACAGATTTGATGATGGCGTTCTGGATCAAATTCACTACAATGGCGAGTGACCTGCCTTCTTGACTACAAAGATCGCAGTCTTCGAAAACTATTAACATTATTCAGAGCTTCTCCTGGGCACTCGCTTGCATGCTCGTCGACCTGAAACGAACTCAGGTGAAGGCGGCGCTGTGCAGTGCAATTTTGCGGGAAGCATTGCTGGCGGTGGCGCTGTGAATCCAAACATATATTGTCAATGTAAAACGAAGCGGTAGTGTTGTAAATATTGGTAAACAGGGATAAATCATCCACAAATGTGATTCAAATCATCCTGTAGCGCTGTGTGTGTGAGGTGTTGGTGGCAGACGCACGCTAACCTAAAAATACTGCGAAAGTCAAGTCGGGCGGTGCCGACCCTGCTATTCAGAATGGCCTCCTCATGGAGGGAACTGCCTTCCAGTTCAATAAAAGGGCTGTAAATATTTGAAAGAGCTTCTCCGGGAGGCAGGGTTGTCAATTTTGCAATTTTCTTTGGGTAAAATACGAAGCGGGGTAGCACGGTTTTGTAGCTTCAATTGCATACGAGAGCTAAGGCAAGGGCGCCCTTCTTATTTATTTCAAAGTCGTTTGCTACAGCCTGGGCAGACTTACTCTTCTTGCGAGTGGGTTAATTAGGCCTAGCTTAGGCCATTACGGAGCCGAGGCAGCGACGTTAATTCTGACCCCCCGTCCACACGTGCTAGGCGCCCGCTGCTAAGAATTTGATACGCTTTCATCACTCGGCAGAACTCATGTTCTGATTACGTTGGTCTTTAGTTCCCACTGCCAGTTGCCGGTGATGGCAGCGAAGTTGAATGATTAGTGTAACGAGGCAGGGATTTTCTATGCCGGAGCCCTCACTTGCCCTGTTCGTCTCTCCGCCAACGTGAAACCTGAGTCAAAAGATGAAAAATGACGGGTATACGGTCGTCCCCTGCATGGAGCGCTAGATCGGTTCCAGTCAATGGCCCATCTATCTTCTTGTTAGTTTCTCATGACACCCTCCATTTGCTTTTTGTGATATTAATATATTCCGTGCTATTTGATGGTCGCTTTAGTTGATACAGCTCTGTGCGAAGGACGGCTGGAGAGCGGTGGTTTGCGGGAACCAATCTAGCGCTCCATGCGTGGGACGATTGTATTACCTCATTTTAGAAATGGTTTCTTACGAGCTCGTTACCCCTTTCTGTGATCGATTTTTTACGTGAAAAATGATGTTTCATTATGTATGTATACTAATGTATTAGGTTGGGTGTCAATAACTTGCTCAATCTCAAAGCAAATAAAATAGCGAAGACAACAGGTCTAAAATTCATCTTTAATAAAATTTGAACGTTTTGGCAATTCAGCCATCTTCAGCATCTGAAATTTGAAATCAAAAGAATAATTCGTACTGTAAAACACAGATTTAAAAAATAGGAACTGCAAATTTACAATTACTATACTAGTGTATACTAGTAATGAGTTATATATACGTACATATTTTGATATAATGATGTACGAGTTCGTACGTTGAACTGAAGTGTGGGTGCAAGTAGCGCGACGCTTTCGGTATATTTTTGAATTTAGTTGCCTTTAAAACAAATAAACTGGGAATAGCGACAAGTTTACTCTCAAGCGAAACAAATTTTGTGAAACGATTCAGAATAATGATTCGATCTTCAGGTAAAAACATCGAATTCGTTCAAAGATGAAAATTAAGATCCTCAATGAAAAGGAATCCGTTACCCAGCGTGAAATTGAAATAATCATCTGAGTAAAATTGAATTGTGTTCGGAGCTAAATTTTGTTACAAGTTAATGAATCCATACTTCGCGCACAAGCACTGATTGATGGCGTATGGAGGTGTGTTCTGAAATTTGCTAGTTTTCAAGAGACTTCTTTTCATCTTCTTTTGAAAAATCAGTCGACGTTTGTTTGCATTGTTTCGTTTCACGTGGTTTTGACCACTGAGCCTGATTAGCAAATTGATGTTTACGGGTTACGGAACTGTACTCTAGGTCTCGGTATTGTTCTTAGGGGCGAACGAATAATGAAATTTATAGAAGAAAAGAGTGAAAAGCGCGACAGATGACCGGAAAAATTCGATTCAATTCGCTTTGCTGAAGTGTTTACGAGCCGAAACTATTCGCATTAAAATTCATTACAGCAATTTTGTTGTCTTTCAACCCAGCTTAACAAATTAGATACACTCTTCATTTTATTTTCATTGTCAATTAAAGAAAAATATTTCGCCATGAAGCTCATGTGTCAATTCGAAAAAGTATTTCTAAATGAAGCTCGTGTGTGAATTAAAGAAAGTATTTAAAAATGGATCTCATGCGTTAGTTAAAGAAAATATTTCTAAATGAAGCTCATGTGTCAATTAAAAAAATATTTGAAATTTATTCATTTTGAGTGGGTGAGGACACGAAGGCAAAGTGCTGCATAAACCCTCCGTCTCAGGACCACACACCACCTCGCAGCTTGTAAAACGAACTTTCTGGAATTCAGGCAGCTGTAAAATTTTGCGGTAAAGTTAGAACTCCATAAAAGTCCTTTCATTCCTAAGGGATTGAGTGCATGAAAAGTTAGGATACAGCGTGTCGTGTCACCGCGGTGTTGGAGTTTGTCACTTCACTGCTGCACCTACTTGTACGTCAACGTTGCTTTTGAACAAATTACTAGGAGTTTGGACTAAAAGTTTGATAACTATGTAAAAGCGTAGGTCACAACTTGATTTATTAATGACAGCATATCCCTTGCTTCGTCGAAGAGTAGCTAACATTAACGAACGCAATATTGCCATTGGTTATTATTGAATATACTTGATATTAACGACCCACCATTAATGAAAATTGCCTGGAGGAATATCTTTGAGCCTCCAATTGTCGAAGAATTGAAATATTCGCACTCATAGCCTTGGGACTGCTCGATCAAGAAGCGTTGCAGCGACTGGCGACTTCATTACTGCTGCATTTGCCTTTCTCTGCGTGACTTCAAGGGCTTTCTTACCGGGAGTTATGGGTTGGCTCCCGGCTCAGCAAACGGATTTTCGCGAAACCGCCGAGTGCTTCCCTTGCAAAAGGAAGCTTAAACATCACACCTTGCTCGCACCACATGCACGTCAGTAGTTACGAGGCTTTCAAAACCGAACGCTGGCAAATGTGTTAGATTTAATGAAGTGTCTTTGACGTTCAGATTTTGATTGGGTACATATCTGCGCTGTTCCGTTGTTAAACACTTGGCTGCATGAGCTGTCGGTTGGATTTCGATGGAAGTTCACTCTCGGATGGTCATTAAATTTTATATGCATTTATTTTTGGATCGTTTCCTCTTCTTGTTTTGGTTTCGTAATGCGGCTACTATACATGTACGCAAATCGTTTGAATTTCGTTTCCCTCGTTATAAATTTTCTCACGCTTGCAGTTTTCCTGAAACTGGTTACGGTTTACCTGTCTCATTGGTGCCGCTGGCAAACTACTTTATAACGAAAGTACAAATTGGTACTTCCCAATACCCCCACTGATGCCCTCGGTAATTACTACTTCCCAATACCCCCCCCTGATACCCTCGGTAATTACTACTTCTCGATACTCCCACTGATACCCTCGGTAATTACTACTTCCCATTACTCCCACTGATATCCTCAGTAATTATTATTTCCCAATACCCCCACTAATATCCATAACACCCATTGCCAACCACTGGTACCCAGGACCCCTACCAGTTACCTCGACAACCACTGGTGCCTAGGACCCCTACCAGTTACCTCGACAACCACTGGTGCCCAGGACCCCTACCAGTTACCCCGCCAACCACTGGTACCCAGGACCCCTACCAGTTACCCCGCCAACCACTGGTGC
>VOMN01112389.1:0-17408 GCA_014899125.1 Orchestia grillus | reverse complement strand
GTTGCCACCACTCCCCAGTTGCCACCACTCCCCAGTTGCCCGAGGTAGAGGGACACAGGAGACGCAGGATCCCCGTCTCCCTGGACACAGCTGAGGCAGAGAACTGAGCGGCCTACAAACGGCTGGTCGGATCACCTCCGTGTGGGGTGTGGGTGAGGGGTAACATGGCTGCACCGCAAAGCCTCGTGACTTACAGTTGGATCCACTCTCTGCAAAACTAATTTATTTTTAATGCATAGCGTTTTATTTTAGTTTTTCAGGAGGCGGGAGAAATAGTTCGGCTTTGTGAGTTGAATTTTTAGGTCTCCTAGAAAGTGTGTTTATTTTATTATTTTTTTGCCGCTGTGTTGCTCGTAATTGTGTGATAATTGAGATGGCTTATTGTTCATGCGATGTGTGATCCCACTATATACACAGTTGTTGCTGGTTTGGTCCGTCCGTCTCTCTGTCACGCTCGTAAGGATTTAGGTAGAAGAAAATTCCCGGGTCCGTATTCCTAAACTAATAGCGAGACTGTCAGATAAGGCAGTCTGTATCAGTGATACTGCAAGTAACAATATTTCACGTCAGGGATACGTAAATAACAGGGCATCTTAAGAAAGTTACCTCATCTGTTCCGCGTCTACTAGTGAGGCAATCAAAGTAAGTGTAAAGTGAACTTTGCTGCACACAGAGGGATCGTATTCGGGTTCAGGAATTTGTCACGAATGCGTGTTTCTCCTTATCCAAAAAAATAGTGCAATTTTGCGAAGAAAATTACGCTAATAAATTATTCTGCTGTGTAGTTCAGTCGATAACTTCGACTGTGGTCATCACCACTACCAAAAAAATGATTCAACTCACCGTCTAGGATATCTTTAAAGTAAAAACACACGTGTTACGCGACACGGGTAAACCAGGATGTTGCGCTTCGAGAACGTTTCTTAAATTAATACTCAGTTTTTAAGAAAACATAAAGTAAGTTGTACTAGGATACTGATCATACTGATCCAGAAAACATTGATTTCCGTTATATGGGGAATCTAAGCATTAAATGGTCCACGTAAATATGATTATTTTAGTCAAGGATAGAATGTTTTGTCTGCCTAACTTTCGTTAAATGACCGCGCCATGTCCTTTGTGTATATAGGGACAAATGCAAAGCCATATTTCCATATTTTGCTTCCAGTGTTGCCACTGTGGGTGGGATCATCTGATGTCCACACTGTATGACATAAGCTCATTGAGGTAACCGACTGATCAGCTTCAGGGCACAACTGGCGGTATTTTGAGTATCTAGGATACAAGCTCATTGAGGTAAAAATACTCCAAACTTTTATCCGCTCTAAATATGCTTATGTTACTTCGTGTTTTTCCTCTCAAGTCATTACTGTTGGAAACGTTTTTCGTGGGTATAAGCTAACAATTTTGACTTCAGTGACAACGACCATAAGCGATTCTACATTGGATGACCATGTCTTATTGTAAATTATATTTAGAGTTGGCCTTCTCTCGTTAGGATGCACTTATCAACTTACATCGAATTGAGATACTCGATAATTTTATAGAGCGATGAGTGTAAGGTACTTAGGTATGTTAGCTCCCTTGAGTACTGAAGGGACCCCGCTGTCTTGGTTCAATTACCCGAGCACTACAATACTACCAGCATTTTCTGAGCAATGCTGTCAGGCTCTTTCATGGTACATCAGCGAGCAATGAACACTTTGCGCTGGTCTCAGCGTGACACAGAGAGAATTAAGAGGATTTGATCGCATGTGATCTACAATGCTTGTGTGTTCAGGGCTTAAAGGGTTAAACGGTCTGTAAGTTAACTAGGGAAATAGTGGACGTTTTGAAGGTTCCATTTTGGAGTCTGTAAGTTGTAGGTCGTGTTGTTTTCTCTGTGAATGGGAGTATGTGTTCACACTCAGGGCCTCCTCACTCGAGGTCTAGCCCGTCATGAATATTTTGTACGCGGTTCCCGATATTTTTTGTACGCGATTCCCGATATTTCGTACGCAATGCCCGATATTTCGTACGCAACGCCCGATATTTTGTACGCGATTCCCGATATTTTGTACGCGATTCCCGATATTTTGTACGCGATCCCCGATATTTTGTGCCCTGTTCCTGATATTTTATACGCGATTTCCGATATTTATGCTTGATTCCCGATATTTTCTGAATGATTTCCGGTAGTTTGTGCTCGCATTTTGGTATTTTGTGCTTGATTCTCGATATTTTGTGTTCGTTCCTCGATATTTTGTGTTCGTTTCTCGATATTTTGTGTTCTTTTCTCGATATTTTGTGTTCTTTCCTCGATGTTTTGTGTTCTTTCCTCGATATTTTGTGTTCTTTCCTCGATATTTCGCGCACGATTTGCGATATTTTGAGCTAGATTCTCGATATTTTGTGTTCGGTTTCTAATACTTTTTCCTGATATGTAATTTTTTGTTCAAATTCGAGTATTTCGAACCCGATTTGATATTTCGGGGTCGAAGCAATTATATTGAGATGGAAAGGTTTACGTTTGTGTCTTTAAGTTCGAGTCTTGATAATTTACCTGAACGGCGATATTGCGATGTCAGATGGTGATGTTTTTCATGGTAGTTTAATTAAACTATAATTATGAGACTTCAGGCTCCTACTCTGAGATTGTTGACTTCAATCCTGAGGTTGTTGCCTTCAATCCTGAGGTTGTTGCCTTCAATCCTGAGGTTGTTGCCTTCAATCANTCAATCATCCTGAGGTTGTTGCCTTCAATCCTGAGGTTGTTGCCTTCAATCCTGAGGTAGCAGGCTTGGACACAGTTGTGTGGAGTCCCTCTCCTTTTTTGCACGTGCGCTCGGCCGCAGTAATCTTCATCGCCTCTGCTGGGTTCAATTATTATCTTCAGTAATTTACGTATGCGTTTTTTATCCATTGTAAGGTGCCAGATCGGGAGAATATAATGGATACAGAACCTCGGCTAGATTCTTCTAGGTCATGAACTGCTGAATAAGCAGCGACGTGTGAGAGGGCGCGCTTACTCAATTTTACTCACTACGCCCGACGCCACGACTCGCTGTAGCTCACTGACGCACATTGGAACGCTAATACCCGCCACTGCTCACGGGTACGATGCTATCTCGAAGTTCCATCACTTTAGCTTCTCCTGTGTAGAAAATATTGAAGTGTCAGACATGTTTACCGAACGTTTTAATCAGACCTCGTATTTCTGTTAATGATGTTATTCAGGTCGCACTTATTCTCTGCTTCTTGATGTTATACAGGTTGTGCTTATTTTTATTTTATGTTTTTCATGTCGCACTTATTTCTGTTTTTGAAGTAATTCAGATCGCACTTTTTTAAATTATTCAGAGCGTATTTAACTCGCTAAAATTGCTTACGTTACAGCTTGGGTCTTGCATCGTTTGTTGTTGTGGTTGCCATTTTTTTTGTGCGAGTGACCATGACTTCTTCTAGCTAATATTCAATAAACATTTAGTAGATATTCTGCAAAAGTTCAATGACAATTTGCTAAAAAATTTAGAAATTCAATAAATATCGCAGAACCATCCTGCAGGTATTCAATAAAAATTTAGAAAACATTTTAGTAGTTCGATAAGCATCGCGTAGATACTTTGTAAGCTTTCAATAAACATTGCATGTACAGTCTATAGGCATTCAAAAAGCATTGGATAGACATTAGGTGATCACTGAGTACACTTTCAATAAAGATCACAATGACGAGGGGCTGTCAATTCCCAACAGAGCCGCGACTCTTCCTTCTCTGAGTGATGGAGTTGAGAAAAGACCGTTCTGTAAATTACCGTAGTACATTTTTAGCCCATTGAAGCCTTTGTGGTACGACTAAGATGAAAAAGGTAGATTTTATTTTCATTTTTCCTTAGGATTTTTCCTATTTAGGGCTCTATGGCGTACTGGTAGCTTGATGGCCTCGTAACCGAGAGGACCCTGGTTCGAACCTCGGCTCAGGCGAGGCATTTTCACGTAAGCAGGGAGTACTTCTCTTGGGAAAGGAAGCTTAAAACACACATTCCTCACGTCTGTCACCACGCCAGTAGTTGTGAGGCATTGAAAAACTCAACGGTTAAGTGTGTTGGAATAAATGAAAGTTCTTTACAGAACAGTGTAATCGCTGGCTTTATTAGGATCAGTGGAACGTGTCGAAATCGTCTCACTGGGCAGTTGTTCCAATTGTACCGTATTTTCAGCGCATCAAACCCGCTATTTCTCATGTCGAAATCGTTATGGTCAGCGTGATAGGACTAAGACAGTTTATCCATGTGGCAATTACCCATTGATTACCCATTACCCATTTATCAGACGTAAGTTTGTTTGGAACGCTATGATTCTTCATCTAATTTGATGTAACTCCTCTAAGTATCTAATCTCGTGCGAGCCGGTAAAACTGGTACTTATTTATGCGTGAGAACTTGGAGTAAGCGGTGTCTATAGCCAGCCAAAGATGGGTTCGGGCGCTCAAAAGGAGTAACGGCCGACATTCAGTCCTGAAATTCGACGAAAACTGGCAGCTAAAGATGATCTTTAGAGGGCTAAAAGTAAACCCATTCGTTAAAAAAAGGACTTCACACAACTCAAGCCAGCTTTGAGGCAAAGAGAGGAACTGAAAACCCGTTCTTACATTAAGAGACCTACTGCTGAAGACCAGCCCTGAGGTTTAAAATGAGACTTGTGACAGCTGAGAGTCTTAAAGAGGGACTTTTGGCAGCGAAAGACCAGCCTTGAGACCTAGTGAAGAATTTTTGAAGGCTAAAGAGGCTACATGGGACTTAAATGAGGAAAGGAAATACCGAGTGCCAAAAATTAGTTCATTTACTTGTCAAAAAAACTGCGTCGAACATTACTACAATATTTATTTGATGAAATATGTGTTATCGAGTTATAATCCTTACTAAAATTGCATTTTAAAATTAGTTTGACAGCAGGTGCATCATAAAAGAAAGCAACTTATTCCAACAAAGTTGACATACGGTACGGCAAATTGGTTTTTGAATACTTATAATTACTTACAAGACTCGGGAGTGCATTGAGAAAATTAAGAAAATAGAGGTTAAAGTTTCGTTTCCTAAGGGAAGCACACCGTAGCTCCTTAAAAATTCAGCTATCACAAGCCAGGAATAGAACCTGTGTCCTCCTCACTTGAAGCAGAGCTTGTTACCCACTGGGCCATAGACTAAATGTATCATTGAGCCCTGCATATGTATTGAGGGTCTGCTTACAAAATGCTCATAGTGTACGTAGTTCCATATTTCTGTTCTTTTTTTTGTACATTCGTTCATTAAGCATATTAAATTATGCCAAATTTTAGGGGAAAAGTTTAGCCTTTCCAAAATGGTGTAGCTTCTAATGTAAAATGCTAATCTTTTCTTGACAATGCTCCTCATTACAAATATCTGTCCATTTGAAAAGGTAAAAATATGGAAGTACATGTTAGGTTTTTGATTGTAAATTAACTAACAAAATTTTTCGAAAATATTGAGCATCACATTAGACCGGAATCGGAATTTAATATTCCATGGCGTTTGTTCTGGTGCTCTACGTGGCGTAACTCTGGAAGGCGAATTATATTGTGAAAATTTTTGGTAAGTACTTTAGATTTCCTTCTATACTGCCTAGATGAGTCCAAGTTACATTCAATTTTGTGTAGTGTTATGTTTTTGCATTAGATCGTAGCATTAATTGTTGCAAGAAAATGAAAATTAGGTTACAACCTATGAAATCTGTATCAGCTGGTCCTTGTTTACGTTGCGTGATTTTATTCGTTTAGTTATTAATAGTTTTTTATTTCTTTAGTTCAATATTTTGTCTCAAAGTAAAATTTGAATAGGCAAGTGTAATGAGTAATTTACCTTGTACAATTCATGTGAGAACAGTAAGAAAACTCCTGTAATAAGTTAAATTTTGTACCCATGGGACCATTTTATAATGGGGACGCTGGTGGGCGTTAGGTGTGTTCATGAAGAAATATTATTTTAGTGGATGTTTAAAAATGGTATGCTTATTGAAATATTTAGCATATGATCATTAACTTCAAGGGAAGATTGGGTTTCTTTTCTCAAGATGCAAAAAATTCTGTAGTTATATTAAGAATTACTTGAGTTCCTAGAGCAACTCTGGGAGTTGTTTGTGCATGGGCATTTATCCTAACCATGTGTCAACAAATATGTACTGACTTGAAATTGCATCTATTCTTATAAATAGTATTTGTAGTTTTAATTGCTCACATGAGAAGTGTGTCAGGTTTTTGATTCTTAAAAGGTTTATGCTCACAATGCTTGAAGTGTAGCCAGTGATCCCAGGCTTTATATATTTACTTGGCAGATTGTATTTGAGTGGGGATCCTGTATTTTTATTATTAATTTTGTTTTCTTTTATTTAAAATTTGATTGATGATTAACAAAATTTGAGCAAGTTTTTGATGTGCTTGCAATGTTTATTAGATGGGTTTCTATTTCATTATAGATTTAATCTTCACCCTCAAGCATTTACGATTTTGTAAATTCTGCATTAATCTTCTATTTAAATTTTACCTGACAAACATAGTTGTTTGCATCCTAAAATGCCTCAATTTTTACTGCCTAATTGACAATTTTGTTAATATTTACTCTAAGTTGCCTTATTGCAAAACCCTCTCATTCATTGTTCAGCCTTCATTTGAGTGTTATTGGGTAAGACTTTGTAGTAAGGAAATCAATTTTCAAAAGGTTTTGAATCATAGGAATAGTTATGTGGAATGGATATTGGAATAATTTATTTGCAGATTGATGCAAGTGATACAAACACCATAAAAATTAGAGCCATATCTTTTTTTAATTATGACTACTAGTGCATGCATAATATGTTATGCCATAATAACAGAAAAAGCTGTTACTAACCCAATCTAAGCATAACCTTGTACAACCTAATTCATCTTGATGTTACCTAACCTAATTTAGTGTAACATAACCAGGGAGAAGTACAAAAGGGCAGAAGTTAGGTTGGACAATGTGAATTGATTATTAGTTATTTTTCCATCTTGTAAGTCTTTCAAAATTGGTTTCCAGAATTGGAATAACAAATCCTATCCAAGGATACCAAAAAGAAGGCTGTATGACAAGTAGGATTCCCTAGTAGGATAATCTAAAGCAAATATTATGTGACAGATTTTGATCTAAATTACTTCTAAAACTGATGGTAACTCTTTGAAAAAGTTTCTACTTTTTCAAAAAATGTACAACTACAGGGTGGCCCAAAGGTAAGGTATCATTACCCTAAGGTATCCTAAATATTTGTCAAGGTATCAGTGCTACCAATATCAGTGAGGATACCTTACTTTTGAGCTACTCTGTATTTATAAGTTTACACCCAGAGTCACCTGGAAATGTGTATTACTTCTCAAATTGTTATCCTAAATATTGAAAAAAGAATTCTCTGCAGTGGGACTCAAAATCTATTACTTTATTTTAGTTTTGGAAGGAGCTGAGGTCAGTGTCTTCACCCTCACTTGAAAACAATTGATAATATCTGATATTTTCCTTCAGTAATATTATTGATACTTCTACTAGTAGTAGTAGTAGTAGTAGTATCATTTGCAGCACTTCAGTGATGAATCAGGCTTTATGTCACTGGATTTTAGCATGACCTAGATATGTCATGCCAAAAGCAAGAAGATGATTTAGTATGGTCTATAGAGACTAGGGAATCTATACATAAGGTGTGTTCTTAAACAGGGATCTCTACCTATTAAAATAGCAGGTCAAGAATGAAGAGAAAGAAAAGACAAAGGAGAGATACCAAAGAAGGTGTGAAAATCAAAAGAACCAAAATGGGTTTGGGATCTTGTGTAGGGAAAACACTCCTGCATAGAGTCCACATTTCCCAAAGTCCATACTAGATAGTTCCTCCTTTTTGCTATCTAGACATGGCATTCTGTATGGATAGGGAGCTTTAAACTAACTAATAATCTTTGTGGTACAAACGTTGGGCTTTTTTTGGTTGTGCTTGGCATGTTCTTTAGTGTGCTCAAGCGAGGCTCTTGCAAAGATTCATGTTGCTGCTGTAGGCAGCTTTTGCTTTGCCAAAGTAATATTTGTTTCAAAAACGGACATGAAAATGGTTGAGGAACTTGGCATTGACAATTGTAATGGATCCATTTGCCATTAGGCCCATTCAATGAATTGGCCATATTTTATGTGTATGGTGTGATTTTATTATGTTAGTGTTTTTTCTTGAAGTAACTGACATTGATATTTATGTGTTCAGTTAAAATTTTTATGTACCATGCTTCAAGTGTGCTATTATCTTTAATAAGCAAATCTTTTCTTCTCTGCCTACTGTCAAAAAAATGGATAAAAACTGGAAATTGAACATAGTGTGACTTTGTTCAGTCCATCTCAACCAGTGAAATTGATATTTATTTTCATTGATGGTCTCAAAGTTGGTTGTCACCCTCTGGTGCTAGCTGTAATTTGCAAATTGAGCCCAAGCCAAGTCTTATCATTTTTAATTCTGATAATCATTTCTAGGGATTATTGGGCTCATTTTTTGAAAATCTCGTGAGTGAAGATTTTATTAGACTCAAATTTTGTATGTCACTGTCTGCTACACAACAAAAAAAAGTGTTGGCATGTGTGTCTGGCTGTCTGCTGCATCATTTCTGTAAAGTCTCTTCACCGAAACTAGTCATTAATCTTCACTGGACACTTGCTAACACTTTTTTTTATGTTGTGCAGATGCTGACTTGGATGTGAAGAGGAATACCTGACTGAAGGGGAGTGCTTGACTGAAAAGCAACACTTGTGGCTTGACTGAAAAGCAACACTTGTGGCTTGACTGAAAAACAACACTTGTCTGAAGTAGACCACTTGACTGAGCTCTATTGATAAACTGCTCCTCTGTTCTGGTTTATAGGCATGACTTACTGCATTTGAAATTCATAAACTTCCATTTTTTTTCAAATTCCATTCATCTGTTCAGAGTTCAGATGAAATTTTGATGAACTTTTGGTGCCATTGACAGGCCACCCATGAGTTCAACATAAATGACATAAACTACTGTGAAGTCCATTTGCAAACATAAAATATCCCTTTGAAACTTTCAATTTTTGTTTTTGAATTTCATGACCTGTGTTTCGGTGTCATTTGTTGAGACATTTCAAGATGGCCCTGAAGATCCAGTCTCTGCTGAGCACCTGGAAGGAGCTCGACCTGCACAACACCCAGCAGACCATCGATGAAACTGCCACGGAGCTGACAGCGAGGCAGGACGAGAGCGACGTCTCCAGGAAAAAGCTGGTCGAGTGCATGAAGGAGTTCAAGAAGAGCACTCCAGAGGATGTCCGCAAGCAGGTGGCTCCCATCATCAAGAGCTTCCAGGGCGAGATAGACAACTTGACGAGGCGGTGCAAGTTCGCTGACGCGGCTTTCCTCAAGGTCTACAAGATCATCGTTGAGGTTACGGATCCCGTGCCAGCGCTCGAGTATTGCATCGGCCTCGAGAAGAAGCTTGGCAAGTATGCCGACCTCGAAATCGAGAACAAGAACTTGCGCGAGACGCTCAATGAATACAATGAAGAGTTCAAGGAAATCCGGAACCAGGATGTCACCATCAAGAACTTGCGTGAGAAGCTCAAGAGTTACGAGGATAATGTGTCGGAGAGCGTGAGCGCCAAGATCAAGGAGGTCGAGAGAGAGCTTTTGGAGCAATACTCTGAGAAGGAACGGGTGCTTCAAGAGGCGCAAGAGACGGCCGTGAAGCGCATGGAAGAGGCCCAAGCTCGGGCCACGACCTTGCAGCACACGCTCGAGCAAACGCAGTCTGAGCTTTTCGAGCACCGGGGTAAAGTAGAGGAACTCAGTGCTGCCCACGCGGAAGAGCTCAACATTCTGGCAAACGATGCCGAGAGAGCTAACCATCGCGCCCTGCAGGCCGAGAAGGCTGCTGTGCGGTTGCGGGAGCTGCTGGATGACGCCGCGTCCAAAGAGACCCAAGTGTCCTCTTCTGCGTCTCAGATGGACGCTGACGCTGACGTGCTTGCGCGATCGTCCCTGGAAGTTGAGCTCGCCGTCAAAGACAAGGAAATCGTGCAGCTCGTTCAGGAAGTAAAGAAACTGCAGGCGTGCTCGAAGCAAGCGAGGGAAGAAACTGAAGAGAAGATTGCCAGGCTGGAAGGGCAGTTGGCTGAGAAAACAAAACTTGTCGATGAACTTTCGACGACTCTGAATGAGCAGAAAGACTACCAAGAGATTAAAAGAGAATTGGCCATTGTGAAGTCGGTCGAGTTTGGGTCTGGGAGTGACGCGAACGACTGGAAGCAAGAGGCGGCTCACGAAAGTCGCCCCTTGGAGTTGCTCCTCATGGAGAAAAACAAATCCTTGCAGAATGAGAACACCGTGTTGAAGAAAGCGAACCTTGATTTGACCAAGCACATTTCTGAGTCAAACCAGGAGGTTTCATCGCTGCGAAACCTGGCATCTGAACAGAAGTCTTTGATTGTGCAGCTGGAGAGCGATCTCTCTTCGATGCAGTCCTTCACGAGCATATACCGCGGGGAAGGAGAGGGGTGTCCTTCCGTGCCTCAAATTATCGCAGAAGCTGTCAGGAAATCCTCAGTTCAGAACGTGTCTGATCTCGAGAGGGGAGACGGTCAGGTGTCCGGACACAGCCTCCCCGTCGGCAACTCCACGGCGTCTCTGGTGCTCGGACCCGAGTCTGACCAGGCCCCGTCGACTTCAGAATCCCTGCTGTCCATAGTGTCAGCTCAGCGTGAGAGGTTCAGGCTGCGGAATGAAGAACTCGAAGCAGAGCTCACAGCGAAAAACCAACAGCTCTTGCTTTTGCAAAACGAACAGGACGTGTTGCGCTCCGACAACGTGAAGCTCTACGAGAAAATAAGATTCCTCCAATCATACCGAAGCGAGCACGCTTCTAACGTCAGCAACGCCGAGTCGCGCTACAGCAATCAGTACGAGGAGTCTTTGGATCCGTTCTTGTCCTTCTCAAGGCAGGAACGTCTGCGCAGGTACAGCGCCCTCACGCCCTTCGAGAAGATGACCCTGTCTTTAGGGAGGTTTGTGCTCAGTAACAAAACGGCCCGCACGGTCACCTTCATCTACACGGCCATGGTACACTGCCTCGTCTTCCTCGTGCTCTACAAGCTCGCCCACACAGAGTCATGCAAGCGAGACGTCTCGTCCGACTGTGCACAGCGCTTTGCAGACCATATGCACCAAATCCACGGCGATGCTGACTTCATGGGTTGATGTGTGCTCACTCCATGAGGACCGCTAGTGAGAGTTCTTTACACTTCAGTGTCCAATCCACGGCGATGCTGATTTTATGGGTTGATGTGTGTTCACTCCACGAGGACCGCTGTTGAAAGTTGTTTGCATTTCCGTGAATACAGTTTAGTCTTCTTATTGCTTCTTTCTAAACAAAACTAGGGTGGGAGATGCTCAAAAGTGCATACAAGAGAAACGGCTGCTTTCACAATATTTTGTTCATTTAAAAAATGAGTTGCTTCTTTTGTTAGGTTTCGAGTTTTTTGTGTGCTGCTCCAATAGCACTTGGGAAGAGCGATGGATTTTTTCTCTCGTTTATGTAGGTAGGTAACATTCGATTCTTGTCCCCAGAAGACGACGCTTCGGAAATTTACATACCTATTCATAAAGGGCTTTAATTGGATACATTTCGAAACCAATCTCATGGTGCTTTCCGTGGAAATGAACGTGTCTTGTAGTGATGAATGTGCTCTTTTTCGGGCATCAGGCTGCAGCCTTATGTGTATATGCAATAAGGCTGCATTTGGCTCGTGCGCATTACCAACTGCAGCCTGTGTGTGTATGCAATAAGGCTGCATTTAGCATTGTACGGTAAATTGGCAGCGTCTTGATGAAACGTCCGCTTCAGTTCTATTCGACAGTAAAGTTTCAAAGCTTGTTGTGGAGCTAAACTCTTCACATAGTAATGAACTATTGGAATGCTTTGAAATTTGTTTAATGTTGGTTCTCTTACGTTCCTCGTAATATGGTAACGAACCCTTTTTTTGTGTGATGCAGGAGTTAGGGATCATTAAGGTTTAGGGATAATTAGGGTTTTAGGGAGTAAAACGCTTCTTGCGCAGCTTATTCCGATTATTATAGCATCGAGGCGTGGGTTTTAGGACTCGGAAGTCGTACCTTTCGAGTGAGATCAATTGACCGAATCGAAGTAAGATTCAAAGGTTTATTTTGAAGAGCAGTACAAATATTCAACATCTGATCAAGCGTGTGCTTCGTCTACTTAATTAATAAACGCCCTTCAGTTTCCTGTGCCGGAAATGATACGCGTATGGACGATCGATCGTACGCGTGTCGAGTCAGTGTTTATTCTTATTTAATTCGTTCTTTGAAATTTGTGCTTTAATATTTGCGCAGTCGACGCTCGCATCAACGGGGGAGAAGGGGTCCAATTATGGTGTGCCTGTAGGCAACATTTTTTTTTCAAAAACTCGAAGCACTCGCCTGCCCAAAACTGAGATCTGGCTGGAATGTTTGGGATTATCGCGCTCTGAGACTCACCAAATCGAGCATATTCAGATTTTTACCCTAGGCGTTCTGCAGTAGGATGGATTGAGATGCACCTCAAGGGGCATAGGGTAAGGTTTAGTATTAATTACCTTAGGTGTGTCCGTCGTATGTTGTGGAGACTGGTGTCACCACAGCGACGGTGTTGAGTTACCTCTGATCTCATCACGCTGTCCTTGAATCGAGTTTCGGGTCGATAATGAGCTTCAAACAATGGCTACAACACCAATAATAATAATAATAATAATTTGGAAAAAGGTCCGTTGATGCGAGTGTCATATTTGCTTAGTGCAGATGTGCAGCTTTTTGTCAGTTGTACGTTTACGAGCGTCCTGGAGGCTTGAGTTGGACTTTGTTACTTTTTGGACGTGGCCTGTGTTGTGGCGAGGCCGGTGCCGTCCTGTGAAATTGAAGTCTTTTATTGAAGCCTGTGGTGGCGGCGGTGGCGTCCATAACCCGTCGTTTGAGGAGCCATGTTTGATTCGTGTTACTAATTATGAATGATGAAGTGATCCTGTGAACTCGCCCGTTACGTTCTTTAAATCGTGTTATAATAATGAATTATTTATACTCATGTCTACTTATTCGTTCTCTTCTTCAAATCATGCTTTCATAGTGGATTTATGTAAGAAATGTTCGCTTATCCGGTATGTTCTTTGGAAAACTTTTTGTTAAATATTGTCTGATCTTGCGCCAAGAAGATGTGATTTTTAAAGCTTCTACGTTACAGAGGCAGGCTTGAAATTTATTTTATATTGGTACCGCATATATCACAGCTTATTTAAAACTGTTCACGTGTTCGGATGGAGAGCGATTACTGCGCGCTCCACGGGGAGTATCGCGCACTCCACATGGAGTATCGCGCGCTCCACATGGAGTATCGCGCGCTCCACGGTCGATTCCTGACAACTAAGCTGAGAAGTTCCTGTTGCTTGCTGACAAGATACAAAAGTGCTGCCAGAGAGCCGCTGTCGAAGACTTCGCAAAATACGCAGTGTGATGTATGACGAAGTTATCTTTCCTGTATGTACTTACTCGTGGATGGGGACGTTTTTTTGCTTGGCTATTCCATTTCACGGCATTTAATTATTTATTTCTTTATTTTAAACGTGTTGTCGACTTCAAATTTGTGCCTCTCCAGAAATTTGGCATGCAGAAATATGTTTTTGTGTTTTGAGTCTGCCGTGAAGTTGCCCTTCCCTCGATATACGTAATGCTCCCCCTGAATGGCCAGTCTGGTTGTAAACCATTAGTACGAAATTCGAATCAAAGCATCTTTCATTCCGTGTAGTTGTCTCTGTTTTTCATACTTCATAACGGCCGAATTATTTCCGCAATAAGATCACATTCGGTCCAGGCGGGAACTAGCAGGAGCCTTGCAGCGTTAGCCCTCAATCACATCACCTGGCAAAGGTTCATTTCGTGCTCATCTGACCCGCACCCGTGTGGCAAGCGCGTTCACAGCATTCTGTTGCACGTGTTTTTGGCCGTCACTAACAGCTTGGCTGTTGCGTCGCCTCCTTGCGTGAAGCGCTGCATTAATTCGTTTTTTTGGCCGTCACAGCCTGGCTGTTGCGTCGACTTCATGAGTGAAGCGCTGCAACAATTCGTGCAGTGGAGAGTTAACCCTTACTTGCGCCTCATGTCGTATTCTTGATACCGTTCCCGGAAGTAACCCTTTCATTTTGTTGGAGTTGCCTACGTAAGAGCTATTTATGGTCATCATATATGAAAAATTGATACGGTGAAGGGTTAGTTAGTTGAAGACGGGGTGAATTCTGGACGCGCCATGACCAGAGTGATCAGTCCGACGTGGTAGTGTGTGAACGCCGCTCATGATCCGAACGTGGGGTTTATGGCATGCGCAATTACACTGTCCATTCTGTGTAACACGGGCTCTGTAGCGCAAGTGGTAGCGTGCTTGCCTTCTGGTCTGGAGGTGCCCGGTTCGATGCCCCGGGACACAGTTCTTCCCTCGAGAAAGGAAGATTTAAACTCGAAATGCCTAACAATGCGGCACATCAGTGTGACCTGGGCCCGAACTAATCTCAAGATTTCCTTTGTACCCACGTGTCAGAGGCATGCCGGACGGTCTGTCAGGTGTGGTCCGTTCAAACCTGAAGACTCGAGTACAGTCGTCTCGCGAAATTCAAGTTCAATTAGTCGTGTTCGACTCCTTTATTTTAGATTAGCGTGCTATGTTAAACGTAGCAGCTTTCTTGTTCGTTTATAATAGTGTTGTTATACGCTATGTTTTGTTACTGAATCGGAGAATATACGAGCCATTATAACGTGCATTTTATACCCTGCTCCTCACCGCCGTATATTTTGTCGATTGAAATATATTTGCCGTATGAATTTTTTTTGAACATGTTTATTTTTGACGATACCAAATGCTTTTTCTTTTTCGTGATGAAAGTCATATTTATCGCGAACGGCAGTTCTAAACCAATGAGAAAGTAAACTGAACATGTATTTTTTGTTTTTCTTACTGTTAATGAAAACTGTGTTGATTAACGTGCCCTGCTACGTGAGCTAGACGAAGTCATTTTTTCAAAGTTAGAATGACAAACTTTGAAGATGACGGCTTTATGTTATAATAGGTAAAAATTCACAATAATTGTCACTTATCGGTTAAATTCTTCAAAAGTTCCAATTTTTAGATATGTCAAATATAAATTCTAGGTAACTAAGAATCGGTAAAGATTGTGGAATCGGCACCTACTGCCCCTCGGTCTCTTTAGATCACATTTCATGTAAAGCGCTTCTTACTAACTAATGATCTAGTCTTCCGGCATAAACCAACCATTCCCGAGTGTTCCCGTACATCTGCGACGTATAAAAGTCGCACCTCAAAACGACTTTTTCGCCCAAAAACTTGAATGGTGAGTTAAAGCGAAACTATCGTTTTGAAATTACTTATGCACGGGGACGTTTTCACGACGCTTGAAATGTGATACCGATCATTTCTACTTCCAAGTAAGAGACTTTTTTATTAATATTCTCTTGAATTATTCGTTCGCCAGTAAGAATTATTTATTATACTGTTTTAACGCTTCGCCTCCTTTCTGTGATTGTATAAATCAGCATTTGTTTACTTCCGTTCCCATATATTTATCGATTTATTTTGATGATTCTTAACATCAAATTCACCTTTTTCAGGGTTCATTGATCTTCAGTAAAACTCCTTGAAAACCATCATGGACTCTTCGAACCCCTCACTCAACCCTAAACCCCCCTCTGCATCAGACACCACATCAGATTCGTCCAAGCTGCAGCAATACTTCCCATCTGCGCCGAACAAAAGCCCTTTCGACTCGCTGCCGGGGTTGCAGATACTCCCTAACTCCGACTCCGCCACCATGAACCCCGCATACATGTCCCCAACGGGACCCTTGGGGCTGTCAGCATCCATCCCTTCCCCGGACTCCTTCCTCACCCCCGCGACGGAACAGGACGTGTTCACGGCCAGTTTGCTGTCCAGTGACGCGGACCGCCGGCATGACGCCTGGATTCCGTCCGAGCAGACGAAGAAAGCGCTCAAGTCCATGGAGACGAACCCGCCTGGCATCTACTTCCCTGAGAAGGAGCTCCTCACCATGCCCGGCATTGCCATCAAGGAGGATTTTGTGAGTGTCGTGCGCTCGGTGCATCAAGCTTTTTCCTGGTACCTGTGATGAGGCTGTGGTGCGGCGTACGTCTGGTGTGTGTGTGTGTCTGTGGCGATGTTATGGTGCCATATACTTCTGGTGTGTGTCTGTGGCGATGTTAGGGTATGACGTGCGTCTAGTTTGTGCGTGTGTAATGACGATTTGGTGCGACGTACGTCTGACTTGGGTTTCTCTGATAACGTTTGTAGTGAGACGTATCTTTTCATGTTAGTGTCAAGAAGGACGTTTCAGTACATCGTATGAGGTTTTTATGTCTTATGACGTCTTGGTACATCACACGTCAGCTTTTTTTTTGAAGGGGGAGGGGCTGCAGGAGAGGGGGTCTTATGACCGCTGATCTTCTTGGCTGAAGCGCTTCTCGGGAGCTGAGTAGGATTATTGTGTTCCTCTCGATTCGTTGTGTGTAACTCCTGCACTTCCATTCATAAATTTGTTTGAACTAACACTTACAAATTCACCTCCATTTTCCCCTGTAAATATATTTCGACATCATGTCACTCATAAATTCACTTTCACTTCCATTCATAATATCGATCTCCACTTCCTATCTCAAATTCTCCTTCATTTCTCACAAATTCATTCTAATCCCTAATTCTCCTTCACTCTAACAAATTCACTTCCAGTCACAAATTTCACTTCACTTCTCATAAATTCACTTCCAGTCATCTATTCCCCTTCATTTCTCTTAAATTAATTTTCAATCACAAATCCCTCTTCACTTCCCATAAATTTCCTTCCAGTGATTTATTTCCCTCCACTTCTCACAATCTCTCCTCCCATCACAAATCGACTTTTCTTCTCAAATCTACTCCCCCTCCACAATTCTCTTCTACTCTCCTCCCTCTCGCCTGACCCCCACCACACCCCCACAGGGGGACCCCATCAGGAGCATGCTGAGGACGTACGTCAGCGAAGACGCGGCCGCCAAGCGTCAGTGTCCGACGGCGTCGTCTGTGACGCAAGACGACCGCGGCCTGCGTCGTCTGATCAGCGCGTCGTGCTGGCACGCCGCCGTCAACCTGACGACGCAGCTGCTGACGGTGTACGGGCAGGGCGAGGGGCGGGCGGGGCACCCCAGCAAGCACACGGCCCACTCCATCCAGGTGACGGGCTGGTAGGCAGGTAACGGTCCACGGGTCGTTTGAATAGTGTGGAATTTTTCAGCTTCCACACCCTTTTCTTTAGAATC
>VOMN01112370.1:0-11548 GCA_014899125.1 Orchestia grillus | reverse complement strand
ATCAGTGGTGGTTAAACAAATATCTATCTATCTATCTATCGTCTGACCCATCCCAGAAACTTGGGCCGTCAAAATAATAGTACAGATACTAGGCCCATTGCAATTTGTTCAGCATCTGTAAAACTTGTGCATAGTATGCTGACAAACTATACTTGCTCGGACCTAATGCTTTATTGGGCGAATTTAAAAATCCTCGTTATATTTTTATCAGCTGCAGTATTCTGTATGCAATTGAAAGAAACAGGCAACTCAGTGATGAATGTCGTGAACACACATCGCATGTATTTCTATAAATAGCTGCACGCTGCTGCAGTGCAGCGAGCACAACTCGGGCTTTGTGCACCAGGCAGAAAGGCTTGTTGAGCTGGGCGAGGGTGAAATGAACGAGCTAATTGACCCAAAATGCAAACAAGTGAAAAACAGAAGGCGAGATGGCAGTGGGGAGATGCGTCAGTTCAGGTACCCTGACGACAGGCAGAAGAAGACAGACACAACCACTGATTGGAATGATACTGAACGGTACAACGACTCGATGCATGGAGTCTTTTTGGATGGTTCCATTACTGCATTTATTGACAAGATGATTTTCGCATTTTCGTGAGATGTTCGAACGCGTGTAGTGCAGTTGCTGTAGTGCATTGAATTTGCTCTGCACAAGCTTATTCCATTGTGTTAAACTATATTCTTATAATTAATTTCTTTCTTTTCTAGTAAATTTATTTGTTGAATTATTTTCTTAGAAATGATAAACTAATACCGAGAAAAGCTCTTACTTTCAAAACGGAAAATTTGAAGTCGTTAGCTCTTAGAATCTCGGGCAAAGAAACAGCATGGCAAATTTATTTTCTTTAATGTGCCAAGCAAAGACTAAGCCGAGACTCGGGTGCTCCTGTAGGCCTCTAAGAGTTAAAATAAATTTTTTCGATATTTAAGGGAGGAGTGTGTGACTTGTTAGGCTTCCAAACGTACATTTTTAGCAGTATCACCTAATATTTGTGTTTAATGAGCAGAACCCTCAGGGGAAAAGGATAGGCAATAGGCTTCGGTTAAGCTTGTCTATCGCATGCTATGGGGACTGGCGACCCCAGGGGGCCACTGTTAGGGAGCCTCAGGTGTAGACAGGCCTTCAGGACTCGTGTCTTCCTTGTTCTTCGTTTTTTTTAATTTTCACCCCGTCTTTCTTATTTCATGTCTTTTCTTCCTCTTCATTCTCAACTTGTGTTTCTATGGGCAGTGGAATCTGAGTGGGAGCACCTTATGCGTAAATTTCCGGTTCTCTATAGTTCATACTGAACGCTGCCTTCTTTCCTTTCACGTTGGATCCCACTTCATGTGGATGTGGAGCTTTGCATTGGTTAATAACCTAATCTTTGTGTGCAGATCCGTCGGTTGCTAGATACCAAGAACATCCCACACGCCGCCCTCAACATCATCGACCACAACGTGTGCAGGGAGAAGGGGTGAGTCGCGCCCTCGGCTTGCCAGGCAAATTTTGTAACTTCTGTTGAACCTCTAATGCAAGGGTCGGGAACCTTCTTGACTCAGAGAGCCAGGTTGCATTATTCAACAATGAATACAACTAAATACGGTAAATCGTGTTAAGAAATGTAAGCTAAAATCTTCCGCAAGACGGATGCAGTGATCAAATGAGCCCACCGGGCTTGCAAGCCTCATATCACCTAACTTTGCACTAGCGCATGGGCACTAGAAGATGATACCGAATTCGTACAGTGGTAGTACGTAGATAGTAATGGCTATTGATATTCTAATGCTCATACGTTTGATATTTTTGAAGGGGAATGACTTAAATGAATTACAAAAATCAATTAATATTAGTCTCGTTTGCAAAGTATTTAATATTCCATGACTACATGCCGTCCCGCTTGCCGGATGGCATTGATTCCAGTAACTTTAGTCGATTCCGCTCATAAGGGGCACAGCAGGACTGGAGAACTTAAACCTTATCAGGTATTAGCTATTCGGTGGTGTGTTCAAGTCTGTGCCAAACACATTTCCTGTGAAGTGATTAATATAATTATTATTCGCAGTTAGTTCTTCCTGTAGTAATTTAAATGCGCACACTAATTCACTAATCAGCGTCAAGTAATTAAAAAAAACGGGTTAATTGCGAGAAAGAAAAACTGAATGGCATATGTATAACGACTAGACAATTATGGATAACAAAATGTTGAGTTATTTATCAGCTAGTATAGATGCGCGACGAATTTTAAGCCATCTATTGCTTTGATGGAGAAACTTGTCAATAAAAAGTTATTCGGCAAAGTTATCACTCTAACGATGATAAACTTTATTTTTTGTTTTTGTCATATAAAAAAAGATCGAATGATGTTTGTATCAATCATTTTCACTTTTTTTATCGTTTTGTGTCATAATCTTTGATATATGTTCATAAATCTGTTTAAATACTTGGACCCTGTAACCGAGTTCCCGAGTCTAATAAAAGGTCAAAATTAACGCACGTTACATACATTTGATTCTGTTGCAGTATATTTGGCCTGTATAAGCGGGTGCTTGTAACAGGTGACCCTTATAAGCGGAATCGACGGTAGTTGAAATGTACCCTTCAAATATGATACGTTATGAATGACCTAGCAGCAAATAATATTAAAAATATGGCGAAATTTATTTAAAAAAAGCTATGTATTACAAGGTTCAGCGACTTACGCCTGGAAAAAGTGTATTAAGAGCTTTGCAACAAGTTGGAAGTAGAGAGCTCAAGTGAAGTTTAGTTTGTAGAACTCAAAATTCTTCTGTAGATATCAATCGAGGCGATATACATTGAAAACTGGATTCCCCATGTATAAGATCAAACAACTATACTATTGTATATCAAAACACCTGGGCTCTGTGTATAATGCACCACAGAGTATTACAGGGTGTTGTGTACCAAGTAAAATAAGCGTCGCATGAAGCTTGTTGTCATGTGCACCACAGGCAGTACAGCTGGCACACAGAGGGAGAGCTTTTCGGCCTGCTGTCCCCAGACGCCCCTCACACGCAGGAGCAGAGGCTCGCCTCAGGAGTCGAAGACTACGACATCTCCAAGCTTGAGATCCTCGGCGACGGAGTCCTCAAGAACGCCGACGGCACGGAGTTTAAGGGCAGCATCAAAGTGCCGCGGTCAACGTAGCGAAGCTTTAACTTAATATGTTGCTGTTATGGGCTGTTGTCAGCTCAGAGACTCGCCCTCCGCAGAGAAATGACCACTCGCAGGACCGAGTGGGTGTATGTACAGGGGATTGTGTTGTGACCGATAATAGAATTAATACCATCAAAATGGTGTACTAAGGTACTGGACACTATAGTCTTTGTGTGCATGCAGTTGTAGATAGGACTTCAAGTCTTGACACTTTGTTCCGGTCATTTTGTAGTCACTTTGACGTAGTGAAAGCCTGATTCGCATAATCATAGTTATGAGGGTTATGAACAGTTAGAAGGGAAAACGGTGCCCCGAGAACAGTCTTTTTGTTGAGCGTTAATGCCTCCAGCAAAATCATTTGTCTTCGGGCGTCGGTGAGGCGAGTGTGGCGGCCTCGTGAGGTAGCAGTCACGAGTACTATGTAAGGTGAGTGCAAGTGCTCATAACAGAGTGGTGATGTTATAGTGCGAGGGACCACTGTGTGGTGGTACGATAAACTTATTCTATGACCGGGTACAGAAGTTATAATAAATAAAACGGCGCAAGTGAATATGTGAGCCAAGCTTTAAATGACAACATGCGGAACATCACTTATCGTTACATGACGGAGGGTAGTTGCGAGCGTTTCCCCTGGCGCAACCCATTTGTACGAAATGAAATGAAAAACTTAGTGCGTAATTACAATGTATTACTGTATAAATCAAGAGTCCCAGCAAACATTCCTTTGTAAACTAAAGCTGTGCATTTCGATCTTCAACCTAGGGTGTTTATATACAATGTTCTATTTTAAGCTTAAAACGAGGTTTCTGATACGGATGCGAACATCAATTTCCACTACGATGTATAATATAATGGATTAACGTCGATATGCACTGAGATATAACATTAGGTCGTCTTTTTATTAATTCTCACTACGTGTTGTTACTTATTTTCTCACAATTTAGAGGCCCCGGAGTGGTTCACGGTACAATATATACGTAAGCTCATACATACTATCCTACTTTACATGGACTGGTAACCGATTAATTTGTAACCATTAAACCAGAACTCCTTGTAACACTTTGTTGAGTATGTTTTATCACCTACAAAGGTTTTTAATAAATATAGTACAGCGTACTTTCTACTTTCTTTCATTGTATTCTTAAAGAAAGATGCAAGATACATGTTCTATATAATATACTGTTATATTTAAGCTATGGAATATTGATATTAAAATTAATAAGCACTAAACGAATGTTTTTATGTAGAGAATACCAGCTACTTTCGACAGGCCGCTGATATTTTTGCACTTCAAGCTATAATTGTTCTCATGTTTATTATATATGGAACGAAAATTAACTTTATCTTCAACCCTTCCTGAAACCGTGGGGGCTTACTGAGCACACTTCAGCAAATCACTTCGAGTAAATATTCCCGTATTCCCTGTGCCATTCAGCCGTTCTTAATTAAAGATTGCTGAACAATTGCCAGATGTGCAGGTCTGTCAACACAGTTCAATCCCTGAAGACTTCAAGTAGCGCTACACAGCCGCCAGATACGACTGCCCAGTACACCTCACCGGTTTAATGAGACATCACAGGAAGAAACATCAAAATCTGCCCAGATTTCCCTACCTTAAATGTGGCATCCGTGAACGGGTTGCAAATATGTTGTGTTAGATACGGTAACACTTTAATGTCAATATTTTAACTTTAGTTACATATATCTCTCTCTAAGCGCCTGGCCCTAGAAACACCGAGATCAAACCTGACTAAAGTCCCTCCACAGTAATGTAATAATTTAACCTACTTCATAGCGCCGAATTCTCTACGACAGGGAATGTCCATTTGCTCTAACGCACTTCTCTCAAAGCACAAGAGGGAAGAAATAACAAGCATAGGTAACTTACACAAATGAAATACGGTTACAAAATATACACGAGGACATTAGTATTCACGATGTGAGTACTAATGTCATCGTGACATTAGTACTCACGATGTAAGGGGAGAGGGAAACTGAAAAATAAATACAGGTTCGAGCTGTCGCGGAACCCGTCCAGGGCAGTTGCAGCTCAATTGTAACTAGCCGACTACAATCGGCTTTAAATTCGAGCTCAAGAGCACAGACGGCTTGGAACTTCCACAATATGTCGACATTAAAGTGTCAGCGTATCCTTGCGAAGAACGAAAATAATATTCCAAAGTACGCTACGGCGAGCGAGAAACAAGACCTTTATCCTTTAGAACCCGTCAACACACGAGTTGGAGGCACACCTGAGTTCTACGTACAGGGATCACGCCCTTTAGAGTTCGGTAGTACCTAATGAGAGCATAACGTCAGAGCTCGATCACGTGCGAGTCTTCTCTAATAAACCCCTCTCCGACACTTCAGCACCCACATTATACGTATAAATACTCGGAGATAAGGAACTCACATTAAAATGTTTTTTTTTTAATAATTAGGTACCCAAAACAAAAAATACAACCTACCCGCTGGTGTAGCTCCTAGAAAACGTTCACTCCAGCCTTCACGTCACAACGCACGACGGACAAGAGCTGGAGTGTTAAAGCTGACGCGAGATGATAGGAGTAGGGTCTCAAATGAAGACCTGGTCACTGGCGAGGTTCTCAGCGAAGGGCACCACGAAATACGACGTCGCGAAGTAAAAGATGAGGCCAAACGTGATGGAGATGGGCAGCGCCGGCAGTGCTTTCTTGAAGATGGCCAACATGATGAGCGTCAGGCACAGCCCCTGGTCGTCAAGTGACGCTTCAATTAATTATCGCACTCAAATGAGACAACCCTACACTTCAATACGTGACATTACAGCTAAACAATTACGAGTAATATCATTTCACCCATTACTTGAGATTCCCCTAAGTTTGCGCGTTGAATGTATAAGAGAAGATGATCTCGGCTCAACAGCAATAGGCCGCTGCCTAGTTCACTAGCTGACGGGCCGCAATGTGTCGTTGCATATGGAGTGGGCGAGAGCAGCAGTAAACCTCACTGCCTTCCGTGCTTAAAACAAGTCGCCGCTTTCATTATTAGCGTTTATTTAATCCATAATTCGTACTTACTACGCACATTACACCACATCAATACCCGAATTGGTGTTTTTGAATTTTTTAAATTGTATGTATCTCTAGGGGCTTGATACGCTGGCAGGTTTTGGTTGGGAATGAGCGACTTGAGCGCAACTGCGCATATCGTGATATTAGGCCAATTGAATGCTAGGGTGGAAACCCAGGAAGGTGAACACAATGTAGGGAAAGTGTGGAAGTTGAATGAGGTATGAAAGACGTATAAAGTAAAAGGAGAAAATGAGTGTTCTGATTTAGTAACAAAAACAGTGTGGAAGTGTTGAGAGTGAATGGGAGTGTTTTAGAGAGGCAGTCAAGAGGAATGCTAGTGAAGTGTGTGGTTTGAAGAGGGTAAGGGGTAAAAGAAGGAGAGGAAGTGAGTGGTGGAGTGACAATATTTAGGCGGTAACTGGCGATAAGCGGAATGCGTACGAAGAGTGATTGCAGAAGGGTGACCGGGGGACGTAAGAAAGGTATAGAGAGGAAAGAAAGGTAGCGATACTGAAGGTAAATGCGGGGGGAAAAGGAGCGGCTGATTGGAGTTGGGAGTAAAAAGTTCGATTGGGAATTTCTAAGAAAACAGGAAAATGTTATGAAAAGGTTGCGAAAAAGAGATGAAAGGCAGAGCACAGGACGGAAGTTCTGCTGTTAGGCTTCGGTGGGCAGAATATTGTGAACATTTGAATGTGAAGGACGATAGAGATGCAGTGACTGTTGCCACTGGAGGCGGAATGCCGGCGCTGAGAGGGACGAAGTTTGGGAAAGCACTGGGATTGGATGCGTGTGCGCGGAATGTTTGAAGAAAAGAGTTCCAGTAATGATCAAATAGTTGGTGCGATTGTTTATTATGTGCTTCAAGGCGGGCGTTATCTCTATTGATTAGAAGAGTGCGTGTGTTGTTCCCTTGTATAAAGGTGAAGGGGACGCGTGGGAATGTAGTAATTTAAGGAGTATACAACTTTTGAGTGTTTCTGGGAAAGTGTGCCGTTGGATGTTGGTAAATCGCATAAAAGAACGGACGGAGAGTGGGATAGGAGGGCAGCATTGCAGCTTTGGGTGTGGGGAAGGATGTGTAGGTCCGGTGTTTACAATGCGACTAGTGTGTGGAAAGTATTTGGCAGAAAATAAGAATGTGTTTTGGGCATTCATGTATCCTGAAAAGGGATATGACAGAGTTGATAGAAAGGCATTGTGGGAGGGGATAAAAGTGTATGTAGCTGGGGTTAGACTGATGGAGGCTGTCACAAGTTTCAAGAGGTAGTCGAGTATGCGTTAGAAAAGGGAAGAAAGCGAGTGAGGGCTTTGAGGCGAGAGATGGATTATGTCACGGTGTGATGCCCCCGTGCACCTTTAATATGTACAGATATGGATGGAGTTGGGAAAGAAATGAACGCAAGAATGTTAAGTAGAGGTTTCGAGTTGATGGATGAGAGTGGTAGATCACATGAAGTGAATCAGCTCCTTTAGCCTTTAGTAGCTGATTCCGGAGATAAATTGTGTAGATTAGTGGAAGAGTTTGATAGGGCATGTAACAAAAATTGCTCGTGAATATGAGTAAGAGTGAAATTATTAAGTATTCAAGAGATGGAATGATTAGTAGAGAGAATGTAACACTGACCGCAGAGGTGTTGGAAGAAGTGAGTAGCTTCCACCACTTAGGAGCGCGTGTGGCTGCAAATTCTGAATTAGGCAGTGAGGTGAAACCGAACAGACGCAGGAGGGGGGGGTAGGGGAGAGGGGTTCTCACCAGAGCCGCAGCAGCCCAACTCACAATAAGTATGGCGATGAAGCAGGCGATGGTGGTGTTCCAGTCCCCGTACGAGGACGCCTTGCCCACCAGCACCGAGTAGAAGATGAAGTCGCCGAGGCCAAGCTTCACGCCTCCTGCCCACGCGAGTCAAGTTAGTTCTGGTCATGTTCAACGTGCTCAGCGTCGACATGTTCAACGTGCTCAGCGTCGACAATGTCAAGAAATAATTCAAAATAATTAATTCAGTCATAGTGAACCGACTTTTATGAGCCTAAAACACCGTGTATTTAAAAAATGCGATGATAAAATTGCAATTCTTTTCAAATCGCAGAAGTTTCTCAGGACGAGTTCTCTCGCTGAAAGTTGAAAAATACGTCATTAACACAAGTGAACTGGTCTTCGCGGGTGACAGAATAAGTCCCCTCTTCACACGTAAGATCTCTTACTAGCGCACGAAATGTGTAGGAGGAAGTCCGCAGAGTTTGATCGTCCGAGTCAGTAACGCGGTACAATGTTACACAGCGCTAACTCGTCTTTGCGAACTCGAGGCGCACCACAAAACTAAAGGCATTTTAGTACTAAGGAATATTTTGCACGAAGGCAGGTGCTCGGATGCCTGCTATTGAGAGTGGGGATCACGAGCGGAGAGACCGAGAAGCTCCTCATGCGACCAAATTACATGACCGACAGCTGCCCCCTCCACGGGCAGAAATAGCCGAGCACGTCATGCACACGCTCGACGTCACGCGTACATCCTGCACCTGAGGGAAATACTTTAGTGCGCTCGAGCTCCAGTTGTGGCCCCTTGCACAATTCCATTGAAGGTCACTTCACGCGTGAAATTTCACAAGCACCTAACGTAGATATTCTCCTAACCCAGCTGGGACCCAAGCTAGTTTAGGTGTTTACAGAACTAGTGACTAGCCCACTGCGACTCATGATACACTAGCGCTACAGAAGAATCAATACAGGTAAAACAACACACACCAGCAAAACATCACAACACAGCCGCGCAAGTGAGGTCCAACATACACACAACACGCGTGAGGCACAGTCACACCAGCAACATACCACGCGTGACGGCCCAACAACACAACACACCACGCGTGACGGCCCAACAACACAACACACCACACGTGACGGCCCAACAACACACCACGCATGACGGCACAACAACACAACACATGAACTAACTTTCCTCTTCCTCGTCCTCCTCGGTGTGGGAGGCGGCAGTCCCCCCCGCACCGGGGGTGGCTGTGGGGGGCGCAGGATTGGACCCGGGGTTCTGTCGGACGTGCTCAGCAACTCTCCGCCTCCGGTCCTCATCTCGGTGGCTCCTCTCCGATGCCCACTCTGACCCGAACCCCGCCTCCGCCTCGCTGTTGCGCCTCCGGCCACCTCCACCGCCTCCCCCCGAGCTGATTGTCGGTCTGCCCACACCTCGAGGCTGCCGGCAACACAACGATTACAGAGACATGCTCTTTACAGATTATTGAGTGTAATCATAATGAGACAATTACCTCGACGTAGAATACATATCCCAACACTGCGATGCACCGCCAACATACGCGTGACAACGGGCGTGTGTGCCTCTGTTTAGAAGTGCCTCTGACGTTTACAAGAACTTTGCAATAATAATATTTATATCGAGATAAGAATAAACACAACAACAATGACCTCAATAGCAAAAGACGTGAGCAGCGGAAATGAACCGGAAGGAGAAATAGGGGAAGAAGTTCAGTGCAATAATGGACCTCTTTAGCGCCTGTGACGAAGTCGCACGAAGGTCGCGGTAATGAGGCCAAGGCTCAGCACTGAAGGGACATTGTCAGCACCGACACAGGCAACCGGCGCCTGCAGCTCCTGGCCACTGCACTGCAGGCAGGCCTTAAGGCGCGCCTGCTACACGGCACCAGACCCGAGCCCCTCCTGCCGTGTGTTGGGAGGGTCTCCTTGGGGGTTCTAATAACTTAAACCATTAGAGAATGAACATCACGCAATATTTTTAAGTGTAAATAAACATAGCATACGAAAAAAGTCCACTTTTATGCATTAGTTTTATTGAATGGCAGAATGTTAACTTGAACTAAACAATGTGATGTCATTTTGAGAGGGCAGGTCTGACGGCGCGGCTGTAGCCAGCTGCGACTAGGCCTGCTTTTCCCGTCTCGCTCAATTGGACACCAGTTGAAGTTGTACACAAATTTGATTCTAACAACAAACAGGAAGGAGCACGTGTAGAAGGCTCGTATGAGATGCACCATCGTAGGAAATAGCCCTATTTGGATGTTTATAAATAAAATTAAATATAATACCATCTTGACGCAGCACATCTAGCACACACCAATAGAACACACTTAACACACACAGCAACACACCACAGATACACCAGTACAGAGCAACACCCCCCACCTGGTGCAAGGGGTCCACGGGGTCGGCCACGCTCCCAGCAGCGGCGTCCACGCTGTCATGGCTGGACCCACTGCAACACCCACATGTGTCAGCTGCTGTTCACGGGCTACACTGCTGCTACCCATCCAGTCATAACACTAAGTGTGTACTGAAATTTCCTCTGGTCTCGCTCCTGGCTTAAAACCAGCATTTTCCCTTCCTTTGCAACTAAACGTAATGAAAAAAACGTCATGCTAGAACTTTGCTTTTGTGATCATATCAATAAAATTGCAAATTCGCCTCTCGTCAATATAATACCAGTAATATAAACATATGTATGTTACAAAATTAGGATTTCATTTGAATAGCAGGCATTTTCCTTTCTTCAACGATGAACAGTCGCGAAATCACACTCAAATATCAGGAATAAAATTCAAGTCACCTAGAGTTAGTACTTCACTGAGTAGAGACACGCCTGCTGAAGTCGTGTTCACTTTACTGCCAACTGATGGCGCGACTAAAGTTATGGATGTCTGAGTGCTGGCAGCCAGCGACGTCGTGGCACATTTACTTCTAATTCGTCTCTTGCTGACACAGTTGATGTACCCGTATTGATTGAGACGTCAATAAGTGTTCTATTGAATATTCATGCATTTGATGTAAAGCAATCGATTCATTACTGATACAATTAAGTAATTAGACAATATATTAATTCTCTATAGAACTTAGCAACTGATCCACACATAGACAACAGTAATTATTGATGATAAGCATCATAGACATGGAGACTGATTTTCCTATTTAATTTCGTCAATATTGATAGTAATATTTTATTAAATAATATTCAAAATTACCCCCTATACAGAGCCAAATATTCTTGCAATGAGACTACGTTTAGCTGTGCACGAACCGCCCTGAGCTGCCTGATGGGCCCCCAGCGAAGGGCCACTCACTTCTCGGTGGTGGTGGAGGTGGAGGGGGTGCGGGAAGACGTGTCCGCCATGTTGACCAGGCTGGTGTACATGATGTTCGCTGCAGACATGTTGGTGTTAGCATGGCAAGGCCAGCACAACGCAGCACATGAGCACAGACAACTCAACACCACAGCGCACAGCACGCCACACAGGATACAGCACGCCACACGGGATAGAACACGCCACACAGGCCACCGCACGCCACGCGGGA
>VOMN01112368.1:0-18819 GCA_014899125.1 Orchestia grillus | reverse complement strand
ACTAGGTCTGCAGGAGTGGGGGACTAGGCCTGCAGGAGTGGCGGACTAGGTCTGCCGGAGTGGGGGACTAGGTCTGCAGGAGTGGCGGACTAGGTCTGTAGGAGTGGGGACTAGGTCTGCAGGAGTGGCGGATTAGGTCTGCAGGAGTAGAGGACTAGGACCACCAGCTAGCGCTCCATGATAGGCCTGCTACAGCTCGGATGTCTCAGCTGCAAAGTCAGAAGCACAAAGCGTTGGAAGAACAACAAATTTTGAGCGCAACAGCTGTGAGCACGAAAACCCAACCACTGCCTGGCGTCGTTGAGTTCTCAAATTTTCCGAGAAGGTTTCTCGTTTCATGCGAAGCGGTGACGTCTCGCAGGAGCTTCCATTTAAAAAAAGGTGGAAATAAGGAGTCTGAACGATATTTCGAAAATCTTTTTATTAATTATTCAACATAGATTCAGTGAAATACTTGAGAATGGCTTGATTTGTTTTTCCTCAGGACGAACATATTCAGAAGAAGCAAGTGTTGAGGGAAAATCGATATCTCAGATGAAAAAAGATTTAGACGAAAGATCAATAACTAATTGATCTAAATCATTTGAGGAGTTCTTTCTCACAATGAATGAATTGAATGGATGAGGGAAATAGTAAATAATTTATCAGGCGAATATATCTCCAGCTCCTGCCTCATTAAACTACATATGAATGGGTAATTACAGAAGAATCTCCATGTATACGGCAAGTCGTGACCGGAAGGACTGCTATACGTACATAGAATCTGCGTGTAGTTGGGTATCGTTCAGTTATCCTTGAATTTTATATTTTCTAAGACGACGACTTAAAAAACTGGCCGTGAAATTGTATCATTTATATAATTTCAATGCAATATCTAGTTAATCAAAGGAAATATAACCATGACTAGTGAAAATAATTTAATAATATGTGTTGACTACATCATACATGTTTGAAAATTATAAAAAAGTTAAAAATGATCAGTTTATTAATATACGCTGCTAGTGATTCCCACATTCAAAGGCTTTCTAATTTATGATTCAAGGTATTTCATCCACGACCTTTCTCTTCCACCATGTTAGTTGAAATATTTCTTCCACACCTACATCTTCACTTCATTTTCCTTTATAGCTCTAACTGTACATCCTGGAGTTTCACAATATTTTGCAACCAACGCTTTTTCCTTTACAGAATTCATTTACAATTGCTATCTTTTAAAGTCTCATTATTAGCCCTTCACAGCTTAAGTGGTTTCCTAGTCGACGAACAATTTTCTCGCATCATGCACAATTCCCCTTGAAAACGCGTGAACGCAGCACTGGGGGCAAGACGAACAAAAGCAGTCGAGCAATATCTCCAATTGGTTGGCTATTTTTTCTTTTAGAAACACATGCCCCTCGTATATGCAATTATATAGAGTGTCTCGAATATTGTCCGAGGGGCAGTAAAGGATTAATACCTAGAAGCCCGAGCTCGCCGGCACTGCCACCATCTGCTTCTTACGCAAACGTTTTTCAGCCCGAGCGAGAGATCGCTTTCGCAATGTCCTCATCGTGGCCCAGCCTCCATTTTCGTCCTTCAAGCATGTCCGTCTGCATGTCCGTCGAACAAACATTTACGTCTGCGCTTTGAAACTGAATTCTTCCTGAAATGCATCCCGATCAATACAGCTGCAACGTTTGCCTTTACGAACCACAGCTTGACAAGCGAGTGAGCGCATAACGCTAAGGTGAACGGAGAGAGACTGGGATGCTGAGAGGACTAACCTAACCTAACTCAACCTAACCTAACCTGACTGCTCAACAGTCGAAGGAAGCGTGGGTCAAATTGATTTATGGGTATAACTGACTATAATAGAATGAATAAAATTGGTATTTCGCCTCATAAGTCATGTTTTCTGAGGGAATAAATTAAGTGGAATATGAGTAAGAGTTTTTAGAGTATTCAGAGCCAACTTTAGTGAAGCTAATTGTAGTGTTTTGAAATTTCACAATGATTTTTTGACTCATGCGTGATTTTGGTGCTGTTAAATAGCAGTCAGCGTAGGGACGTGCTGGTCAGCAGTCAGCGCAGGGACGTGCTGGTCAGCAGTCAGCGCAGGGACGTGCTAGTCAGCAGTCAGCGCAGGGACGTGCTGGTCAGCACCGTCTTTTAGAGATCAGACTTCCTGCAAGTTACAACACTGCGTATGTTAAGAAATTAAAAATCTATTGGTAATCAGGAGGACAAATTAATAGCATATATGCAACAGAACCAAAAGGAGTTGCCATCATGCGAAGCGTGCAGCCAAGAGCGCTTTGCCATCATGCGAAGCGTGCAGCCAAGAGTACGTTGCCATCATGCGAAGCGTGCAGCCAAGAGTGTGTTGCCATTATGCGAAGCGTGCAGGCAAGAGTGTGTTGCCATCATGCGAAGCGTGCAGCCAAGTGCTTGCTGCCATCGTGCGAAGCGTGCCGCCAAGTGCGTGTGGTCATCAGGCAAACAAGTTGCAGGACCACCAGCTCGGGTGACAGCAATGCGCTCGCTGAAATCGCGCCTCCCCACACTTGCTGGTCTCGCATGACGCTCCAAATGCTGCGGATTGAAGGTCCAAGATTAGAGTGTCAACATGCAGCGCTCTCTGATATTATCCTCCAATATTGGCGGCTGTCCTTCAAACCCAAACCAATCGACACGCAGTCCCGCCCGGCTGCAATTGGGGCGCGATAACATACGGGCCTCGCAAACCTCGGAATTCTTCAGCTGAAAACTCGTGTGCTGGACATCCAGCTACCGGAAATTCGGGCGCTGGATATTCAGGTTTCACAAACTGTGATTTTAAACTGCGCTCTTGCAAATTCTTAGGTGTAAAGCGATGTTGCGTAAATTTCAAGCGTGGAAAATCTGGTTCTCCCGCGCGGGTGCTGTGAACCTTGTGTGTGAGGGTTACCATGGAATATAAAATCGGCCGTGGATGTCACGGTAATTTTTCAGGAACGTTGATTGACTCTAGCTTACGTTGCCATCCAGGTACAGGACAAAAGTCATCGAGATATTTCGTCCAATAAAGTTCTAGACTAATGAAACTCGAGTGTTTCGTCCTTAAATCTGTGCGACCGAGAAACAATTCACCGTTTCGAAAAGTGATCATAAAAAATTTGGATGTTTTGTGAAGTTCCTTGAAAATAGATGTCCGAATTGTTCTTCTAATATCATTAAAGGGTTTTAAAAAAACAACAGCTATGTAGTCGTCTTTCAAAAGCTAGCCTATATTTGGAACAACCCTCTGTTGGCCTCGAGAAAAGAACATTGGCATGATAACTTCAATTCCGTCAAATTGTAAGAATTTGGAATGAAATTCACTAGTCACATGTTTGCCCCAAAGGAAAACGATTAATAATACCAAATATTCATACATTTTGCCACTCTCCAGTCAAGGACAATAATATGAATCGGCTTTAAAACTCAGATCGATGAAAATGGAGAGAATTCAAGGAATTGGGCCATTCACAACTCGTTGCGCTTGCTTTTGGAGAATACTTTAGTAGTATTACGAGAGTTGTGTTTCATCGAAGAATTCCCAGGAAACTTTTAGGCTGAGGCCAAAAACGACCATGGAAAAATGGCGAGGTGTTTTGTTATGAATTCCGTCGCAAAGAAGAGACAGCACATTGGATAGCAGCGGGCGCAAATAGGATGTATGGCCGGGTTAGAGTGCGAGGAAGCTTGTTAGTTCTGATTTACGGGCTTTTCGGAGAGGAGTGGACCTTGTTGCACATAAGCAACGCGGCTTTTGTTTACAATCTGAGCCTTTTACGCCTGCGTGCTGAAAGGGCACCTTGTTTAAGTAAGAAATGATATTTGCTGTTGTAATCTGATACAGTTAGGCGTGCACACCCTGAGAGCCCAAACTGGCATTGTGTTTGCATGTGAAATGATGTTTGCGAGAATAATCTGATATCTTCAGGTATTTTGAGGGGCAAAACTGAAGGCAGCGCTGCGTGTACTCAAAAGGAGAAGGGTTGTAGCAGCGAACTGATGTGCTTGGTCTTGTTTTAGACCCCACACGCACATAACATGTTTTTAAATGTACCTTCATATACCATGAGTCTTCCCAACAAAAAAGGTAGAGTTCGTTCTCTATAAAAGCGATTACAAACTTCAAAAATTTAAATTTGCTTTTGATTAAAAAATTGACTTCCTGTCAGACTACGAAATTATGCGACACGATAAAATTTTGCCCCCAAAAATTACTTATGGTTCATGAGATTACAAAAAAATGCATATAACAACGAACATCATTGAAAAACCATGAATCACAACATACATCAAGGTTAGACAAAACACTCTCCGAATGAAGAAACAAATATCATCAACTCGAGAAAAGATGCCCGCTCATAAATGTGATCCGTAGCCGTCTTTTTCGACGTAACTGCTTGACGTTTGCTACGGAGGACATCTGATAAGTGATACTGAACTGTAAAATTCGAAATATTTTTCGCATATGGCACCTTGGAACTCAACTGAAAATCAATAAAATCAGGAGTTGAAGAGGGAGTAAAAATTAACATAAACATCAGTAAACTTATTTAACGCTAATGTACAGTCATATCTCTACTGAAAATAAGATTTGATTGCCTAAATTTGATTACAAGTGAAAGAAAATATAGAGATGCATTCCCTGTTACATACCTAGAGGTGCATATGTATCAAAGACTTTGGTACCTACACAGAAACGACTCCCAGACACAATGAAACAATCGGTGAGCATCTGTAATGGTTGTTGCAGCTTCAAATATCTTACCAGCAAGATCCAACAGACCTGCGCTGTTGCAGCGGACGGACATTTGGAACACTTATTGTAATTCCAATTCCGTAATAAAGTTCACGGAATCAAATGAGCTTCCATCATCCACGACTCTGGGGACTCCCCCACCAGAGTTAGATGGACCCTTCTCTACTAACACGATTAGATACCTCGACAAAGATCATAACGATCGTTTGGGTTTTACTTATTTATGAAAAAGTAGTTCTTTGAAGTTTTTATTTTCTGTCAAAGTTTGTACTATTATTTTTCGAACACCTTGTAGAAACAATATGAACATGTTTAAGAAATTTTCAGGAAAAATAACTGTAACGATAAATTTTTCGATAGAGGGTATATATGTATATCCTAATAAGGCATACTCGTAATTATCCCGTACTATTCGTTATTTAATAGAGAATATATATAAAACTTTTTATGGCATGATGAGTTATGTACCAACTAAAAATCGAGTTGCTGAAACTAAACTGGCAAGACAACAGCGATATTCCTCATCGACCAGAATTTCAGAAGCCATGCAATTGTTGATACAATAACTCTTACAAGACTTCACATGTGCAGGCGGTATTCTATCTGAAGGTCAATTGATTTGTTGGTAGGCCGCCCTGACTGGAAACCAATTACTTCGCCTCTTTTTGTTGCATCTCACTAAGTTGTATATCATTCTTAGGAAGTTGGATAGCTTGATGAATATTAATTTGAGAACCGTAATTACGAGTAATTAAAGGTAATGAAAATGATCGTTGTATGCAAGGATTCTCAATTTCCAGGGCGTAAATTTACAAACCAACAACGGTATTGCATTTATTCACTGAATTCACAATTGATAATTTTTATAACAATATTTCCTCCGGTGCCTCCATTTTTTTCTATATCGCTTGTCCCACAAAAACGAACAACTCATTTCGAGGGATGAACTTCGTTTAATATTGAACTGCTTTAATAGAAAAATTAAAGTACCGTGAACACCGCGTGCAGACTGAGCTCTATATTCAAAGCGATTAAATGAGCTATAATCGACTCAACCTTGCGTAAAATATTGATGTTCAATAGTGCGATACATATCGAAAGACAGCCTAGCGAGCGTAGCTTTAATGAAGTGATAAAGTTTGAAAGTCTAAATCAAACTAAACTGAAACAGAAAATGAATGAAATGTTATGTTAGAAATGATTAAGCTTGCAGCGTTAACAACGGATGCGTTAAGTTTCAAGTGTTCTTCAGGCATTGGGAAGTGTAAATTAGCATGCATGTACCAGATCATTTCCTATATTCACATCGAAGGTAGTTAAATACGATGGGAGGCTTCAATTTTTTTAATTACAATCATACTTAATGTTTCAGTTAATTCAAAATGCTCGTCTTCTTGCTAAAAGACAGTACAGTATTTTTGGATGATAAAAGTGGGGTGAAATAAATTTTTTGGTATACAAGACTTCATCCGTTGCAAAAAATAATGAATAAAAGAGTTGTATCCTTTCAGAAATTTAGATACCATAAAAAATATATATTAAGAAGTACTGAAGAGGCTTAATTTTTTAAAAATTTTTGTTCAATTCCGAATTCATTCTACAAAACTTAATCGGCATACTTAATGCGATCCTTAGAGTCTTAAGTAGGGCTTAGAGCGTATTTGAAGATTCTTCAGTCGCTTTTAAGTTAATTGTGTTCCTAAGACAATTTTCACTCGTAGTTTCAAGCCAAGCGTAGGAAATATATTGTGAATGTTATTTATGAAATAATTCGAAAAGGCCGTGGAAGAGATTATCAGAAACATTTTTGAGAAAAAATTCTTGCATCTTGATGACGATGCAATATTACAGACGAAAATGATACGCTTACTGTATGACGCACAAAATTTCGGAAAATAAATAGCGAGTGTATTATACAGTATCCCATGATTAAATGAGAGAACTAAATGTTGATACATTGTCATCTCTATGACCTAAATTGAAGAAAGTCTACGGAATATGATCCCAATATTTAAGTATCTTTTTATTGAATGAGATTCTTTGGAGAGATCACGCATAGTCCTTAGCCCTTCCACTCCTAATGGACATATTTGTACAGGAAATTTCTTTAAAATTTCAGAGGAAAGAACTTTGTCTGCTAAATAAGTAACTAATGGCTATTGTCTGAAAAAGGATCAATAGTCATATATTTTATGATAAGCACCTATTAATTATCAATCCAAAAAATACTCTTATGACAAATATCATCTAGCAGTGCATTTATGTTTGAGTCTGTAATAAAAATTGAAATTTTTTATAACTGCTTAATTCAGATAACGTATGGGTGGAATACAGCTGGGATAGAAGAGTCCAAGATTTTTAGTTATTGAAGTATTGTTGGGTCATATTCATCTCATGGTTGAAAATCACACGTCACCATTTTAGCAGCCACTTATTTTAACCATAGCACAGCTTTATAAATATCATAATAATAAGAATATGTAAAAAATAGAATAGAAATTATTTGTGCAAAGCAGAAGCGAAAGGGTTAGTGAAAAGATACTTAAATGTTAGGAGCACATACCGTAGAGTTTTAAATATTTTGTGACATTTTGTGTAACATCGGTACATAAGGAAATACGTCTCACCTCCTGTGTCATACTCTGTTTATTAAATTGCTGTCAGTACAATGAGTACATCGGATCGCACTCTACACAGGATTACGTAATCGCTTCTCATTCACTCCTCATATTTGATTTGAAGGTATCAGATTTCATTTAGTTAATATATTCACCATGTAACCTCGGCAGGCATCACTTGCTCAAGCGGACTGAAAAACGCAATAATTTTAATGAGACGAGTTCTTCATCAAAGCGTATGATGTTACTGAGATATTTTGTACATTTTAAATCGAGTACGGTAAAAGAAAAGCAATGGAAAATTGTTCTTGTGCTGTTCTTGAACATAATGGGAAAAGTACACTTTATCGGCAGTCACTTACTAAATCGTACTTATCAATAAAGACTATTCATTTTTTCTGAAACTAGACTGACGTTCTGGAAAGATTTGTTTGAAAAATTAGCGTGGCGTCGAATCAAAATCTATACTATTTGTGAAAACCAATTATGCCTCATATTGTTTGGGTACAAAAAATAACAGTAACCTCTTGTTAGGAAATGTATGGTTGCTGAATAATATAAAAATATACAATTATAACGCTCGTGGACATGATGTTACGTTATCAGAAAAACAAATTTTATAGTTTAATTTTTCACACAGTCGTATCACGGGATTTCTTCCCGCACAAAAATGTAGGTTTTCGCTCAGTATCAACATTATACTTTACAGAATGCATTTGGTTTATATCATATTTATTTATCACAAATGATTTTTTATTAAAGCTAGACTGGCATTACTGTTTAATACAGCTAATACTATTTGTTATAAATTTTTAACTCAAGATACGCAACTTATTCTGAGATTCCATTTTGTTGCCTCTCATAGTTAACGAACCTAATCCCGACCACGTGGAGCACCTCCAGATCATTACATGGCCTCTGGGTCTATACTATTGGAGCGATGCATAAGGGATCTTCAACAGCATGGGATGTCATTCTCACTCTAAATCTGTCATCTTTCTGAAACAAGAGGAGCCTCGATTCATTTGACTGTAGAACGTGTTTCCAACTTTTACAGTTTAGTCTGCGTGGTCATTTGCTAATTGGAGCCGTTTCATTGGATTAGCTATACGGACCAATGGTTTCCAGATGGCGGCGGAACTCTTACCGAATTCTACCACTCCTCAGCCTACGATGTTAGCACAAATTTCCTTAGGACTTCTGCCAGTTTGCTTCCAGCGAACGCCTACCGCGAGTATTTAGAATCTTAGCTCTGCCACTATTACCAATGAATGACTACACTTCACTTTCTTTTTCCAGTGAGAAATTGTTCTTTGTGAAGTTCTAAGTCTTATGGCTATCATTTGAGACACTTCTCTTGAGGATTTCTCAGCCCGGTGCAAATCTATAACCTGCCGTTTGTCAAAACGCAGGCTTATGTTGTAGGATTTTCTGTTAGCGGGATAAGCCTGTTGTCGGGGAGAAAGAAAGGGGGCCGCACTGACTAGCAAAGACATCGAACGTTACTATTGTCACCAATCTCTTTTTCTTCAAATTTCTTATGAAGAAGCCTGTAAAAAGTTCGTCAAGTTATATCTACCTTTCAAGAGGGCCAGAAAAGCTTCTTGGCCAGGCAGTGTAGATTTATGATTAACTTGTAACTAACGTTTTTTATTCGTCAACTAGAGCGCTTTCAAGTACCGAGATTCGACTGGTCCGAGTACTGAAGACTTAGATCCTTATCACATAGGAGTAGAGAACATTGGCCTTTCATAGGTAGGTAATGGGTAAAACTTTAGGGGCAGAGAAATATAAAGCTTCTACTTCTCAGAGATTCGATGTCTTTCTTGTGTATAACGGTGGTTTTCTTAACCCTTGATGCACCAATTTTTTGGTATGTTGAACAAAAGCAATTCTAACTTAACTATAACTAACTTACGGACTGTATTAGGGAACTGTATGTTTCAGGTATAATACTACGTAGAGTTCAGGGTTGATAACGGTAGACATGGTAGTATATCATTATAGTTGCCAATATCATGGTTACGATTTTATTACAACTCATAAAATCTCAATTCACCTGTGTTAAATGCTGGTAAATTCACATTTACAAAAAATCTGAAAAGTATACTCACTCGTGAAAACCGATTCACGTCTTTTTCATTTCGGGTCTAATAAGACCAGGACACGTAGGATTAATGATTTCAGATTTCAGAAATTTTTGAACGTTCATTATGGAGTACACACAATATCACTGTAGCAGTTTACCCTTCTGGTTGGGGTTAGCAAAAATACGCAACGATTCGGAAGCTGGGGAGGGGAGTTCTTTCATCAGACCGCAACGCTCGTTACCGCAGTCAATGGCGTGAGGGCTGACGCAAGCCCGGCCGGCGGGGAGGCCTGTGCAGGCAGCGCTGGCTGTGGAGCGAAGGCTAAATGTGAAGCAATGTGGCGCTGATGATGATGTATCTAACGCAATGAGACCCAGAACCTGGCACAAATGTAGACCCGAGCGAACGAGATACGAGCTGGGGAAATGTATAATCTAGGATGAGGCTACGAGCAGCCCGTAAGATCGTGGGAAGCTCACGCTGCCTGCACAAGCACACCATGTAGCGTGATCGACTGCGGCTCGGCCTGCTTATGATCAGCACTGTGTATGGAATGGGGGATTTGCAGGTGAAGGTAGTGAAATATTCTGAAATGCTTCTTGTTCTATTCTAAAGTAGAATGCCCTTCCAAGCGTGAGCCAAGCACTATGCTCTGTATTCTATTTCATGGTAGAATAGACAATTTTGAGACGAAATAGTCGAAATTTATTGTCTTCTGTTTTGGAAAAAATATAGTTAATTTGGTTGCCAAGGTTAAATAGCAGCTTAGTATTCTGTCCTGAAGTATCCGAATTTGCATGGTTTCAAAATCATTATCAGTGATTAGAAGTACTCAAGTTAAAAATCCCAGTCGTACAGCTGTACCCTGAACGGGTGGTAATACCTGAATTTCTAGTACCTCCAGCAATGTCTTAAATTGCTGGCATCCACAAAACACGAATTTTTTCATCACTCACTCTGTCCCTGCCTTACTGCCTCCTTTCGTTGACTTTTTCTGTCTTCCACTGTGAATGGGTTTATTTAATAATTTAATCAACAGAAGCTTGTATTTCGAAAGCTTTTACGTGGTAAGAAAAATGTCACGTGCTGATGTTATGCACACCCATATCCTAGATACGGACGTGAAGTTAAATTTATCGATGATTTTATGTGCTTCAAATTTTTCATATCTAATTAAAGAAAAGCGTGTCGCGCATGGTGCGTACGTACAAGAGTATTATTAAATAGACTAGGAGGACCCGTGAAAATTTAACGAAAATTTGGATAAACAAATTTTAGACAAACTGGCCCATGAGAAGTGGTCCTCTCAAGTGTTGGACAGAGGTTAAAGGTTCAGGGCAGAGACAGTCCGGTATTGGAAGCAATTTTCTTCTTGATGATGCGAGTAGTCTGAACTCTATTATGGAAACTGAAAATGTGCCGTGAAGACTGGCTTTTTATAGCAAAACATGCAACCCGTATACAGGATACTTCGCTCGAGACATGAAATTTCATTTGAAAAGTGGCGAAGCTTGACGGAACGGTAAGTAGGTAAGTACAAGCGTATTAATACATAGAGTTTTTAATCCTTGAAGAAACTGAACAGGCTTCAAAAGCACGCCGAGTCATTGCCCCAAACTTTACTCTGGTAAAATTGTAATACAGTCACGTAGTTCAGTTTGACTCAACACCAAATAACAATGATAAACTTAGTAAAAGAGTAATCAAATGCACAAGCATTTGTCAATCGAAGTAGTTCTACGAGGGGTATTCAAATAATTTAGGCAATTCTTTATTAGTTTTTCTATACAATGGATCTCTTTCCAACAGAACCTCTGTCAAGGTCGACACACTTCTCCAGGCGGTATTTCCATTCTTTTAGGAAATTTTTGAAGAAATCTGCAGACCCCTTTATGAGCCATGTTTTTGCTGTGTGTTTTGCTTCATCAGTGCTGTTAAAATGGATGTCTTTAAACTGTTCTTTGAGTTTTGGGAATAAAAAAAGTCAGATGGGGCTAGGTCTGGGCTATAAGGTGAATGCGATAGCAATTCCCAACGAAATTCTCTCAAAACTTCTTTTGCAACGCGAGAAGAATGAGCTGGGGCGTTGTCGTGATGGAAGATAATTCCACGATGGAGATTTTCTGGACGCTCTTTAGCTAATTCTGCTCTCAATTTCCTTAAAACCTCTACATAACAGGCTCCTGTGACAGTCTTTCGACCTTTTAATAAGTCTACAAGTACGAGCAGATTTTATCTTGTTGGCACTTGGGTCATGGGAGCGTTCTGCGGGGTTTTGGAATTACCCTCGTATAAAATATACGATTTTATTTCAACATTTCTTAATCGAATTTTGTTCTCAATTTGACAAGGTTATTATTTACAGTAGAAAAATCGTAATGCTGCATATATCGAAAGATCAAAACTCCATTGCCCGTATACGATTTGTATGAACATTGTATGAACTGATTTTTTATGCGAGGGGATGTAAAGAATTTCATTTCCAGTGTGTTATTCAAATGAACAACGAATGGATTGATTAAATACGCAAGCATTCAAGCATGATAATGGTTCGCGGAGATGCAAGTAGAATGGTGCTGAAAAATGGCTCGTGGGTAATTGGTACGATTTCAGAGAGACGAAAATCCGCGTCTCTACCAGAACCTAAAGTGACTCTGATGCTCGCTTGGGTTAATGACCATGGTCGAGGAATTAAATTTTGGGAGCCAGCAGGAAAGCAACTCGACTGCTCATAAATTTTATTTCTAATTCCGGGCACAAACATTGTTTTCATTAAGGCCTCACGATTTAGTGCTACGAGAAGGCACTGAAAGCTCTAGTCAGCCAGCTTGCTTACGTCGGCGGTGCTGTTCATGATGCAGGGTGCATCAGAACACCGTCCTTGACTTGCTGTACGTAAACGTGCAGTCAAACTATATTTTGATGAATTTCAATTGATTTAACTTCTATCAAAGGGAGGAATATTTATGGCTAATGTGTCACTTGAGGATGGGAATTATGATTTTTATTGTACATAAATATAATCATAATGGCGCTCCTGCGTTGGCTTACCTACCCTTTTCTTAAATTCATATCGAGCCTCATAATAATTAGGATTGAGCGCTTGTAAATTAAAGTTTTAAAGCACACGTTGAGGAGCGTTTTTGTTGACTTTTTAATACATACTTCTGATGAACAAATTAATGCCAAAAAGTTCCCGTGCTGAGCTTCATCAATTTCTTCACAAAACAGAACTCTCCACTATTCCAAATAGAGAGGAACTCGGTGCAAAATGGTAATAAATTCCTAATAAGGTTCTGTTGCATTCTGTGTAGAAATATACGCACACTTCCTCGCCCTTATACGTAACTTGAAATGCAGTCGAAATAATTTTTTGTACTTTTCATGTTCATATTTCTAATCTTTTGCCAAAGTTTGTAACTTATGTTCGATTGCATATGAACGTTGTAAATCATAAAGTAAATAATTCGATTAATTGCATATAAATATAATTGTCGGTAAAAGATTTTGTGCAGTAAAAAATCTAAGATATAAGCAATGGATAAATTCTATTCGTATACCTGTCCGACGAAGATTTCCTGATATGTGACTGCGGGTTTTATCAACAAATGAATGAATTATGAGGGTGAAAATTAGTTTCCTCCATCGAAGTTTTAGCTTATAGTTGGACCAGAAAAATTATTTTTTTAAGACATGAAACTAGGAATTTCTCATACAAACTCCATTCATGTATTTTGATTTTGTGTGCGGTGAATGAAACGATCAGCCATTTCACTAAATCTTGAATGACGCTACACCTTTGCGTTATTCACGAGTTTTTTCAGTTCACGAATTTACAAACATGAAACGCAGTCCAATAATTGACCAATGGATTCAGAGTACCATTTGGATATGCATACTTTTCGTTTCATATATGTATACGTTCAATAATTACTTTACTTGACTGAAAAGCATACGAAGTCATCTCTAAGGTATCATTTTGAATCACGGTATTACTGAGGGTAATAGATGAAAAAACTATTACAGATTCGTGTAATTACCTTCTTTAAAATGTTGACTGCGACTGATTATAAGTAAATCGATATCTCCTTGGGAGTAAATGTCAACCTCTGAGGTACAGCGCTAGTGCGTTAGACTGTTGCCGCCACGAGTGTTGAGAAGATTCTTGTTTAGATTCTTGACCTGTGATAAGCTCTTTTTGCAGCGGTCACGTAATGCTTTCATTGGAAGAAAAAGATTAAATTCCAAGTTTTCACTGCACACGGGTGCGCGGTCCGTAATTATAGGGTATTGAAAACCCAGTGTGCTACGTGTAAGCTTAGTTAAAAAAATGATTTCAATTTCCTTTCCTTTCAGAAAGCCCCAAAATGGTCGTTTCTTGCAGGCATAGTGCCCGATAGTTCGTGTGAACTTCTGAATGCTTCTTGCGTTTCTGAAAACTACTCTTTCTATTGAGATTTTCCGGCTTGCCGAACGAGTGATTAGTTCAAAGCTCAGTTCTCAGACTTCTCTGAACTTTGAGCCTCATTTTAGTTTCTGTTTCTGTTGACTGATTTGCGCCGGCTCTGGAACAATGGCCTCTTCAGGAGCCCGGAGAAGAAGAAATCCTGGAACGTTTCCGCGGGTGCATTTGGTGAAAACTTCTCCTGATAAGACCGAGCCAAAATTAATGGAACCAACAAGTTGAGCCGTTAGTTAAGGCAGCAAGCAGTTCGCCGAGCCAAACTTGGCTTTCGCTCAGTCACAAAGAGTTGACTTTAGCTAACTGACTTCAAGTCTTCTATTTGGTGACGGCTTTGGGCAAATACAAAGTCCCCAAAATAAGTGATAGATTGGCCGCCGTCCAGAACCCTGATGCGCGTACTGGAGTAGAAGTTCCGAGCGACGAAGACTTCCAATTTTCTTGGCACTGGAGCAGCTCTCGAGTTAGTTGATGTTTTCTTTAATTATTCCTGAGCACCAAATTTTAAAATCAAATGTGCACAAGAGCCTCTGAGTAAATATTGTGACCATTAGTCAGTAAAATATCAGAGTGAACCATGTTTATTCGAGTCGTTCGGCAATCCATGTTGGGCATATTTCTTGATGCACACTTTTCTGTCGAATATTAAAGACGTTAATGAGAATGTTTGGTGCGAAATTTCTTATGAGCTGTTCTCTTTAATTTTGAAATGAATCAGTAAGAGTTAAGCCCAAATTGAAAACACAATTTAGAATAAAAAATTGAAGCAAAAAATCATCTTGAACAATAAGAGAAGACAGACTCCACGAGCCCGTGACCACTCCTTTAATTTTAGCCCCACTAAAGCATTGAAGCAGTTTATTCAAATACTGTAGTCCTAAACGATGTGTTCAATGAGTGAAGTTAGAAACCCTGAAAGGGTAATAGCATTTGAACTTATATTTCTGACCCAAATACACGAGGAATTGATTAGGAATCATGAGATAGGTCCAGGCCACTCACCCTGCTCACCTATTTACCTTAGACCTTACTGTTCAGACGCACTGACAGTCCCACGACACGGAATGCTTCCTGGAGATGTAAGCGTTTACTATTTATATAAATTCCCTATTTATTGATACCTTGACCCTAAGGTGGTTAGGACTTTCCCAATGACGCTATTTGCAAGGACTCTTGTCATGTTTGTTATGACATTCGCTACGAAGACGCCTACGATGACTCGAATACGCAAGACGCAAATACTCGCCATTTTCTGTACGGGCCATTCATTATTGTTCTATGATTAAAATGTTCATCAAAAACAGAGGCCCCGAAAATTGACTTTTAGCTTCCCGTAAAGTGGTAACTGAACTTTGCGTTACGTAAAGGATCGAAATTCTGTAGTTTTGTTATTACCGATTGATGAAACATGTCTAAATTGTTATTGGTTCAAGACTTACCTTGAAAAATTTTGATTTGATTAAGCGACGTCATCCTCGATATCCCCAGTACGACACAACTTTGCGACAATATTTTGTGCCTTCTCTCCCGAGTGTGATTTGGAACATTTTTCTAGAGGAAACTTATCATTTTCCTTTATCCAACTTCTGAAAATAAAGTTCTCGATTCCAACATGTTGCTCTACAATCGATTACGGTTGTCTTGGAAGTAATGCTCACAGTGGCGGGAATATTTTGACGGAATAAACCTCACGAACTTTATCACATTTGGGAATAAATCTCACGAACGTAATGCTGTATAGAGCAAAAGTCGTCATGATTTAGTCTCAAATATTTTTTCAAAATTGGTCTTTGAGCGAAGCCAAAATGTGCATTGTAATATACTCGTACTTTTGAGCAGCGAGCTTTTTCTTGCATGGTATTGGAGAAAATGTTGAGAAAAACTCTTGGAATGGATGAAGTATTGAAATGCTTCCAATAAATGCTATAAAAAGTTCTCGGAATATGGAAAGTTTGCTGTTGAATATGAAATTCTGAAACATAAGTGAATATTCAACGTGGAAAAAAAGCTCCCGCTCCTTGAATACAGAGTGCATGCCTGCAAAGAGCGATACTCAGGCCACGGGTGAGACGGCAGCACCATCAGTACGACGCGTGAAAATCAAATATTGGGGCACTCCCAATATTAGTATTGCAGTCCAGGCCGCATCTTGGGTCGCTGCAGAGTCGCTTCTCAATTCCATTAGTAAAATATGGCCGAATATTTCGAACTGGGCCGGGAATTTCAAAGCAGCTCGGCGCTATTGGAGTCTGTGAGGAGCTCCAGAAAACGCGGCGTGACAGCGAGCTCGAGCTCGCGTTTCTGGTTCGGGTGGCGCGTCGCTGTTTCGGCGCTGCAGGCTTGTCCAAAGTCGGGTCTTTACGTGAAAATAAAGTTGACTGGAAGCGGAAGAAAAGGCTTCTTGTTCTTTTGGGAACAGTGTTTTCTTGCTTGAAAGTGCAGCTACAACGGACAAATACTTTATTTGAGTCAGCGGACTCTTGATGTGAAGCGGAGTGAGGGACTAGTCCCGCTGCTGTCCTGACGATTGAGCTGAAGAAAACGATTGGAATTTACGCGCGATTCTTTTTCTTAATAATAGAGTTTAGGTGGTCAAAAAAAAAGAAGACACGTATTCTGATAAGTGAAGTTGGAGTATGAGACTCATAAACTCCATTGTCATTGTCACCGAGGAGACATTTGGAGGAGAGGTAAAACAACAGAATTAGAGGCAAGTTAGTAATTTGTTTTCCAATGAAGTCACAGGAGTTGGTAAGTTGTTTTACCAGGAGCTCAGTTGGAAGAGGATTTTTATCTCATTTCTATGGTTCCCATCATTCAAACAATACGAAAGAGGAAGAGGAACAAATAATATTTTGCTTTATATTTTCGAGGAATTTTCATAAAATGAGAGAGCGGCTTTAAATTTTACATCCTCTTCGCTGTTGTAGTTCGTCTTCTCCATTAGTGTGAAGTTTAATAACACGAAAGAGAAAAGTTCTGCAATCACTGTTAAAAATTTCCTATTATGTTGTCCAACTAAGCTAAATGTCATTATATAGTTGCAGGTACCATGATGTTTGGTAACACTTATTAATGGATGTTTGGTAACAGAAATTAATGGATGTCTGGTAACACTCAGTAATGGTTGTTTGGTAACACTCAGGAATGGATGATTGGTAACAGTATGGATGTTGGTAATACTCAGTAATGGATGTTTGACAACACTCAGTAATGGATGTTGATAACCCTCAGTAATGGATGTTGATAACCCTCAGTAATGGATGTTGATAACACTCAGTAATGGATGTTTGATAACACTCAGTAATGGATGTTGATAACACTCAGTAATGGATGCCTGGTAACACCAAATGTAGAAACACGTCAATATTTTAATTACACATATGGCATATACTGAAATCATAATAACTGAACAAGGAATTCCAAGGGGCCAGGACAAACGAGAAGGACTCAAGTATTAGAGGTCGTCCTGCAATGGCCGGATAAAGAATTAAGGAGCCAACGAATTTAGCGACTGGAAAATCAAGTCAGTCGGAAGCAGAATCCTTGTAAAATATGGATCGCCATCCCACGGTCACATGCAGCCTGCATGCCCTGCTGAAAAGCGCTCTTCGTGGCGTTCCTGGAAGGGGACACAGCCAAGACTCGATTGGTCGAAGATAATGGAAGCTCCGAAGCGATCTGATTCTTTAGAGAAATTGACTTCCTTCTTGGAAAGTGGACAAAAGTTGAGGGGAGTTGCAGAAAAGGTTCATTTCTTCCTTACGCGAAATGCAAGTCTGCTCCCTTAAGTAAAAAATTCTAGGTCATTGAAATAAAAATTTACGTTTCTTTATTCCAAATATACCTGAGAGAGGAACTATTTTATCTTTGGGGTACAAAGAAGCACAGAATAATTACGCTGTGAGTCTGCTTCAGTGCAGCAGTGATGGCAAATATCTGTTCTTGATCGAGCAAGGCCTGTTTCGAATGCTCCTTGTCCGACGGCTTTGCACACGGTGGATTTCTGCAGTTTTTTACAGACTTCTGAACTCCGAGAGTGTTAATTGAGAGGAGTCCTGCAGCGTGCTTCATTAGTGAGCTGATCAATTCTGTCACGAGCAGTTTCAATCTCAGTGCTTATGACTGACAAAACCAGAGCCGCTAGACTCTTTGAAAAGAACTGGACGTTACAATTTTAGCAGTAATAAAATAATCACAGACTTCAAAGACGCGAGCAGTTATGGCACTCCTGCTACGGGTCGAGATTCCACCGAGTGCCTCAATACAGAGAGGTTCACGGTCTTTGATGCGCCTTTGTCTGTAGGTCAATTTGTCCTACGATGCTATTGTGGTTGCTAATGGCTTCACTGCAACATTCGATCTTTTAACGTTTGAGATCAGAAAATGTATGTATTATTTGAATTAAATCAATCTCACCAGGAATCTCGTCTTATTGATGCAGTTGGTGACCACGTAAACGACCACTACACACTTGAAGTACTGAACTTGAAGTATGATAGACGTGTGTTACTGCAATGATTGTTAGGTTTGGAAAGAATGAAGTTGATGTGGATCAAGTTGATCGACGCAAACTTCCCCATACATTAACGCTGGCACACATCTAAAGTGAGATAAGCATTCAAGCAGTAATAGGTGTGAACAATGAAGCAGTAATAGGTGTGAAGATTGCAGCGTTTTAGTGACACAGGCACTACCGCGCCGAAAGGGAAGGGATCATTTGGCATGGGCTACACAGAACGGGGAATCAATATACAAGGTGGTTTCTCGCTCAGGATTTTCTGCCCAATCAAACAGTGAGTAAAAAATAGAGATGAAGAAGAGATGAAGAAGAGACAAGGAAGAAATAGCGATGATGTAAAAATTGAAAGAAGCAAA
>VOMN01112363.1:0-11088 GCA_014899125.1 Orchestia grillus | reverse complement strand
ACATTTTTCAGAACATTTCGCATGGTACTATAGCTGATGAAGCTGCTGAATCGAGTTTCCTGAAGCTTCTCCTCGTGTCCCTTCGACTTTTTTCTTACGAGTTTACGATCAGTTGGGGTGTTCTAACTGACTGATTTAGAGTACTTCTTGATTTAGGCTCTTAACAAGTGCGATTCTATCTTTTTAAGGAGTTTTTAGACCTTATCAACGCCTGACCTGCTCACACGAGGCTTGAGAATCCTAGAAATTTCCCCTGCTTTCTTTCCTGTCTCATAGAATTCACTATCAGCGTCGCTAATTTTGCTCATAATTAAAATGCATACAAATAATGTTCTCAAATAACATGTAATTATACGTGATAATAAGAGTAAACTTGGCCAATAGTTTCAAAAAATTTATATTCATGTTTTTTAATGATATTACGTAAAGTGCCAAAATCTCGCTTATTCACCCTGTACGAACAACACAATCTTTTCCTATGATTAATTTACAACATTGGGCAGTATTTTACGATACTTGACTATTTAATTCTGAAATTTCACCAAGCATTTTAAGGTTACGTAGTGTAAAGCGCTCTGATTCAAGACCAGAAATTTAGGCATTTCACTCACAAACCGGACATCATGCACACTCGATTCGAAGGAAACACAGAAACAGGTTGCAGCTCGTATATGTAAAACAGAGTCAGAATAAAAGTCTGAGTGTAACTAAAAAACAAAAAACACCGTGACGTGAGCTCAAAATGCTTATTTCTGCAGATACGAACGCGACGACTGCATGCATGGAAGACAAAAAAGTAAATGAAATATTAGGCGAACTTACCGTAGAGTTTTGAAAGGCAAATTTTATAACCAAAGTACAAAATAATTTGTTATGGGGAAAAATGATGACTTATTTCCACTTCAATCAATGCCATTAATCAGGTATTTCTCATTCATACTTTAAGTTTTGATTAAGCGTAACTCTACCTGAAGTTTCAACTACAGTTCCCGCAGCATCACCATTGTGAACGCAGTAGTTGCTCCATCGATGTTACCATAGAAATTTCAATTTCACTCGCTACTACAATTCTCATAGAGCTTCCCACTGCAGCTCTGATTACAGTGCCCACTGTAGCGTGCACAGAAGCTCTAGTTACAGTCCTCCCGTCAGTTTCCATTTCAGGTCGCATATCAATTGGCATTTTAGTTCAAATTTCAATTCGCACTGCATTTCAAATTGTAGTTTCCATTGCTGTTTGCATATCACTTGCCATTTTTCCTATAGTATTTAATGCAATATTGTCCACAGAACCGCAGTCTCATCAGACATAGTAGGGATGCTGAGGATCACTATGAGGCCACTCATGAACTCTGTGAACAGATTTCAAGTTTTCAAAGCAGGTGCCCCCTCAGCTTCTGTGATGGTTAGCAGAGCAATTTCGTTCATAACCCTCAGCCGTGAATGATCTAATTTCAAGTCATTGTTGCTCTCGTCGCAGTTGTCATCAAAGCTTTCGTAACGATCATCATGCATTTCAGCAATCATCGAATTTTTCACTTGATTTATCATTCAATTTTCATTCCCATCACCCCATTGCAGCTTGTACAAGAGTTATCATCGGGACTCGTACACATCAGCTCAGCGTCGCTGTCAGACGCGCGCTCGTCTCGCTAGAATTCGAGTTCGATGACCTCAAATTTTATGTGAAGAACTCGGACGCGAATTCGATGTCGAGAATTCGGGCGTGAACTTCTATATAAAGAATAACTCGGGCATGAAATTTTATGTAAAGAAGGACTCCGGCGTGAAATTTTATGATGAGGCGAACAAGATGGGTTAAGATTGTTTGTACCACGTTGTGCACCAAATATTTTAAGGGAAATTATTTATTGGCTTTAAATGGGGCATTGTTTCAATGAAAAATATTGGGAGCAGTGGAAAACAAGCTTGGAGGTTTTCTATCATTTATCTTACAGTGATTGCTACGATGGGTAAAATGCTAGAGTTGCACACTATAACTGCACGTAAAGCCCGCGTCGTCGCTACATGGTTCGAAAAATTATGAGGAGAAACAGACTATCTATCGCACAAAATGAAATGAGACTTGAAGGATCAGGTAGCATTTTAGAACAAATTAACAGTCAAAAGACTAAACTTTATCGGTTAAGAAGTTCAACAACTATTACAGCAAGATTAGGTCCCGTAAAATCAGCTTTCATTCCGGACGCCAGGCGTCGGAAAACGGTGCACTGATATCCACGGACGCGAGACCCCATCACGAGAGGAGAGAAGAAATCGAAATCAAACAATGACAATTATATTCCAATTCGCACAAATCTCTACTGGACTGTGATTTATGTCTTTCGAAGAATGATGCAATAAATTTATCTTGATGCAATAATTTATCCAAAATATTAAATGAACAAGGCGTACAACTTTCCATAGTCTATCTTCAAACTGTAGTTTTCTTTAAAATATCTTTGATTACATAAAAAACGAAATTTACCATAAACTAGTGTAACTTTGTCGTTGTTCAGCATATCAAATGAACGATTTTGCTCAATTTTTTACGGGGAATAATTACTATATTATTTATGCAGGTCCTCCTCTAATTAAAATGTCATCAGAAGCGTTCCTTGTAATTGCAATCTTGCTGTAAATAATCAGCTATATTAATCTCCATTGTTTCTAAAACTTAACCAATTAATCAAGAATACAACGCAGTATCATAATATTCAAGTTATTTAGAAAAACAAGGTAAGGCATAATGAAATTAATTCACCAAGCAAATAATCCATTTTCTATTCTATATCTAATGCTAAAGAAACGAATAACATTAATTGATTCCTAAAGTATATTTTCAGAAATACTACACCAAGTTATTTTCACGTTTCAAAATATCTTCGAAAGATTTGATTGGCTAATAAATTTGAGATGCCAATTTTACATGAAATGTTATTGAACCACTCCCAACGTTCCCGTACCCAGGTCGACATCTGTGATAACCAATGCTTAGATTCTCATGAAACGCAAACCACGAATGTTCACGCAGAAAAATGATGACAGCTGGCAAGTGTCGCACGCACAGAATGTGTCATTAGCAGCACGCGGGGCAGGACGTTTGAGAACATTATAATCCGTATAAATCTGTACAGCGCTGCGATGTAAGTTTGGCGAGAGGTAACAAATGCCTCGGCTACGTACAGGACACCTCTAAAGATCAGCTTCGCTCGACTCACAATCATAATATTCCAGCCTGGATGGCACTTCAAGCAGCAAAGTCATACAATCGAGCATGCTTCTAATTCTACAAACTGAAAGTGCCACACTTTATATCGGTCATCCGAACTCGGAAGAGTTACAAATCACACTACGCAAGCAGCGGCAAACCTTCGTAAGAAAAAGAACGAAATATGAGGAGAGATTTGAGGCGGCAGAAGAAGTCCGCGTGAAGAACGACACTTAGCGTTGAGATCTGTTCAGCCGCACGATCGTCATTTACGAAATAGCCAACGTCCCAAAAAGGAATGTCACCTACGCGTAAAAATGAAACTAAAATAGGCCGTGCCTTGAAACGGACACCAAATGAAACTGTGAACTTGACGGTAAATATACTGATGTAGATATCCAAGGTGTTTGAAAGGAAAATACTAGCCGCTGTTCTTATAAACTTGAAGCGTTGAGAAGTAAACAACTCAAGTTCTTAACTTAAGAACCTTGAAATATGTGAGTACTGTCCCAGTGAGAAATTAAGTCGACAACATTTTTCCAAACGGAGCTAGTCGAGCGCTTCCAGGGATCAGGACGCGGGAGAATGCATCACGACAGGAAGGGTAGCGGTTGCAGGACTTGATGCAGAGGTGTAAAGTACAACATAGAGGAAGGGTTCAAATGTGCACGATGATAAGAAGTGAATACTTACAGCACAGGCGCGACATGGAGGAGGCGGTGGAGGGTAGAACGGACACATAGACGTGCCGGGGTACATCTCCTCCCCGTGTGCTATAATACTCAGTGCCTGGAGCTCCCCTTTACAACGACTCTCATTGGGAGCAGCGGCACTTTGCGTCTCCAATGCGCTCCATCGACTTACGAGTTAACGAGCTCACGTAGCCCGCACAAAATAAATAAATAAACAAAAAATGCCCACAAACTCACGTAAATTTTTAGACGACGGGCCGTCTACTATGAAGCACAGATGAATTTCTCAGTACGAAACGAGTAGTTGGATAGGGGTGAGATCAAAGGAGCCAATGCAACGAGAAAAGAAGTAAAACGGGAGGAAAGACCACGAAGTAGACTTCGAAAAGAGCTTGCATAAAATTACATGACAAATAAAGAACGAAAGATAACATGAAGGCCTAAAGATAACATCGAGGCCTAGCTTAGCCTGGATTCAGAACTTCTCACTGTCTCACTCACGGAGTCTTGGGTGCTCCAGCTGCTGCTGTGGCTCAGTGCGCCTACTCCACTCACCTGAGAAAAAAATAATTTCATTAGAATACATTTCTAAAAACATCTTTTGTGACTCGTTCAACCTTATTATCATTTTAGTTGGATTGGAAAAGTAAGAAAAAACATAATAATCGAATTAAACTGTAATGTGATCTTGGTATCAAAGTGATTCTTGTAGCTTACAATGTCTTCACTTGAAGATTGAAAAAGTGCATCCAACAACGAGTACAAACTCGTGCAGAATAACAGAATGAAGTTCCACACATTTCTCAGTCCACAATGCTATTCAACGTAAGTGATGAGAGCATAAAACGATAAAACTAGAGGGAAGAAAAAGAAGATGTTCAGATATGAAGTACTCCGCAGCACGAGCTTTCAATATCAATGGGCACGGGTTTCTCCAAACAATAATATATTGACGATACCTTGATCTTCCGTACTAACATCACTTTGTGATTATAATACAAAAACTTGTACGGTTGAAAGAATAACTTTGCATCTTTATAAAAACTTGAATTGCTTGAGATTCACATGTTGAGCTGAGAAATTAAATGCATTAGAATCAGGTTCATTAGGATACTTGAGTGAGACTAGGGTACAGCCTGGAACTACCGCGCCTAAATAACCTATCAATGTACCGCAATTTAGGCATTATCGGCACGTAAAATTGCTCAGACAGTCTCATTTAAACAATGAAAATAAAGATTCTTCGTGGAAGAAATCTATTAAATATTCGTTGGACATCTCTCTCAATTTCTAAAGGTATAAAATATCCGCGGGAACTTATAGCGTATGCGTCACACAAGATCAGAATTTCGTGGAGTCCTCACTTTCAGCAAAAACAGGTCAAGCAATAGGTAATGAGAAATCCGTTCGTTATGAATGAAAAAATTTATAAAACATTGATTGAAGAACGAGGAAACGAAGAAACAATGGGTACCTTAGCGCACGTGAAAAAAACAGTTGAATAAATTTCTTCATGTGTTCTCCAGGAATTGTGCAAAAATTATGTGTCATTCGTTCCTCATTGTTATTATTGCAAATAAAAGAGTAGATTCCTTGTCTTAAAATAATTGGGAAACGGATGTAGAAACTACCGCTCAAACCCACGTTCTACAAGGCACAAAAATTTCTTAAGTATTCACATTTCTTCGCGAATCCAAGCTCGCGAAACTGTGGCCAGCTTCTGACTACAAAAAAAGCTAATAGGATACGCAAACTATTTTTTTAGACAAAAAATTACTAATAGTCAACAAAATATTTTGAAACCGATGGATTCGAGCATGGGATAATAGTCGATGACGAAAAACTTCAATGTTGCGTCAAGATTTGCTTTGGTAATTCATTTCTTCTGAGAAACTCAGCAGCAATTTCATTAATTTAATCACCAACATAGCGGCGCTAAGCGTTCTTGTGTGGGAACCCACATACCCTCTGCAGCGGGAAGACTAAGGGAACCCACATACCCCCAGCGGCAGGAAGACTAAGGGAACCCACATACCCTCAGCAGCGGAAGACAGAGGGAACCCACATACCCTCAACAGCGGGAAGAAAGAGGGAAAGAGCGGCGCAAACAGCTTGAAGAAACAAAAAGTTTATTGATAAGAAGAAGAATTAATCAGCGGCTATGATATTCGTGAGTGTACATGACATACTGCGTACAGTATGATACCCTGGGTACACTATAGTGTACAGTATAATACTTTATGATACCAGTATGATACAGTATGATGTACAGCATGATACTTTAGGTACAGTATTGTGTAAAACATGGTACTCTGCGTACAGTATGGTGTACAGCATGATACTTTATGTACAGTATTGTGTACAACATGGCACTCTGTGTACAGTATGGTTGCGAAACTTTATTTATCATGGAAAAAAGGAGCGAATCCAAAACACTCTCAGTTGTGATAGTGAACCACCGGCAGGCTTTACAATTACAAAGACAGTATCTAATTTTGCCGCGAAAAAGCAAGAGTTCTTAGAGCTATATTTCGTCCCGATGTTTTCATTTGTACCGTTCTTTGATGAGGGCAGAGGCAACTTCAACAGCCTCCTCAGAGGAGCTGAGCAGCCATGTTCTTTTGATGAGGAGCAACAGTTCCCAAAAACAATCTGAAATACGATTCTCATCCGCACGCAAGCAGTTCTGTTGTAGAAGTTTGACTGTAAAATTGCGATCCAGGACGTTTCTTCATTGTATGCAGGGAGAAGCAGTAAAACTTCACGGAAGGATGTCACACTCATTTAATGCCAACATATTTTTACTGTGGGAGTTTTCCCACACGTAGAAAAATGACACGTTTCACAACAGACAATTATCTATCGGGATTGATTTAGTTGCGCAGTGATTATACACGTTTTTTTATTAAAACTTTCACAAGATGAAATCAAATGAAAGTACACAACTTTATAGCTTGTTTTTCCCGTCTCTAGAACGTAGAAATTAATTTTTGCAAGACACAGGAACCGCAATAATAATGGTCACAACCAGCCACACCGCGCTATGGTCTCCGTTTTCTCCATCTAGTTGTAGCGAGCAATGGAGTCCCTCGTACGCATAAAGCTGCTCTATCAGGCCTGTAGTGATTGCGTCGAGATGAAGAAGTAGCGGTCCGAGCTCCAAGTTGCCCTGTTCAGACGTAAAATAATAGGGAGCGCGATCCCATGCGTTGGCCGGCAAATGAGATGGCGTTGGCTACACAACCACGTGATCATTGGCGAAACAAATGAGTGCGAGCTTTCATTGCGTCTTCGCTCGCGCTTTGCTATGTTCTGACCTCGACTTGAAAACTGTCCTTGAGACAAAAGTTCAAGAAAAATCAGAAATCGAGACGAATTTCAAGGAAAAGGTTTGCCGGAGATAAAAGTTGCAAATGTTTTGGCACAAATTATTTTTGTGCCTGCGTTCCCTTAAAAAATATACCGCTACCAACCAAATTTAAATTGGGGTACAATTACCATCACAGAGATCGACAAACACGAAAGTAATTGTATTTTCTCATTAAATTCAACTCTAGCCATAACAAAATCGTAAATTAGGTTTTGAAAACAAAAGAAAACGAAATAAGGAAACTCCTAAACACCTTAATCTGCTAAATTGATGTTTGTATTATGCCATTACCCGTAAATCTCAAGGGCACGTAAACGACTCAGCTATTTGAAACCAGTGCTGTAAAAATCCATACAAAATTGCGGCATTACAAAGGTCAAACGAAAAAATATTAATAAAAAGCAAATTTTACGTACAACCAAAGCATCTGCTAGGAAAGTACAACATGTTAATTTGAGTACGAAACAAAATATAACAAATATGCTTAACGCATGATATCTGAACAGCCCTCAGCTTCTAATCCTAACATGATTACTGAAGTTTAACCAGCAACGCATAATTTACTTCATTTGTTCACGGGACGTGTTTCGTTTGGTACAAAAAAAGTAACAGGCCTTTCGTCGCTTTCCAAATTTGGTTTCAGTTTCAATTTAAACTGGAAATTTTACTTGATACAACTGTTTAACTGCAGCTGAAGACTAAATTATCGGCGCCCAATAGCCTTGCGAGGAACAAAACTTGATATATTTTACAATTTCTCTTCAAACCCAACTGTACGAACATGGAATCTTTATTACCTTTCTCCTTAAACCCAACTCCACAAACACTGAATCTTCATTTTCTGAAGGCCAATAAATCAGCAATAAAATCAATCCATTACGGTTAGTACCTGTGTATTCATTAGACTCGTAAAGGAAACGTCAATAAAATAATTCACGTTTAGAGATGATTCTTCTCCCCTATTTTAAGCTGATGCTGATGAGAAGCCGACGTTGAAGTACATAACAGCAAAACATTCCAAAAATGAAACAAATTTAGCAGCGACGCGGCAACGTTGCTGGTCACAGAAGCCGGGGAGGGGGGGCTACGGCTCATAAAGCTACCGTTACGAAGATGAATTTCCAGCAATCTGTGACCATCGTTCACCCGAGATTGATAGCTCCAACTGAAGGCGGCGAACAGGCTTACGTTCACCAGAAACAATGGAATTAATGGAAAGCTGGAAGAGTAACGGCTACTAAATGTTATTCACCATTCAGCATGAACAGCAGTTGTACACTCAGTTGGGTAACAACCCTAAGCAGATGATCACCCTGCACAAACGTGGAATTTTGGATCATGTGAAAATCTATGTATATACAATATTTTTTCAGAGACAAAATATATTCAGCTACGAAATTTCCCTGCTCTTGGTTTTTGTGCAATAGTCCTTAACGATCGTCTACAATGGACGGCTTAATCATAAAAGTAAGTGAAATGTTAGGTTCAATTTCCGTAGACTCTTACGTCATATGATACGCCTTCAGATATCCTATAAGAAATTACTGAAGTGCTTATATATTAGACACGTTCTCGATAAAATTTCTTTCGCTAAATATTTTCATTAAACACTTAGGTGAAAAATCGAACTGCAACACTGATTTGCTCATTGATAGGATAAAATTGAACAGAAACAATGAAATCGTAGTCTTCAATCTCAATTGAGTTTTAGATTCGATTACCATGCCAACAAGCGCTTTTTTTACATACAACGAATGAGCTTAATCTCTGAACAGACTCAATACGTAAAATGATTAGCCAATAGTTAGGTAATGGTCCCGCGCGTTTCGGTGACCTTAGCGCATCGTGAAGAAACGTTCATTAATGCTGAAGAGTTGAGAAAGAAACAAATCGAACAGTATATGACTTTTGTCCAGATATAAAGCACGACTTCCGGAATACATTATTACCCTACTGAAACCTTGGAATTCAGATGGCACTTAAAATGCATCGATGTTATCGCCACCAGTTAGTCTCAACATAATTTACTACTTGCTTAATGCTTCCACAGAACATTAATAGTCAGTCTTGGTCAACATTTTAGTAAATATCTACGGTCTATGACTCTCAATATTTCCTCAAGCTTGGTCTATTTTGTCGTGAACTATCAGTTCTTAGCTCTCGTGCCCCTCTAACGTGGAAAATGAAATACTCCAACTTTCTCGTTAAGAGAATAGTTGGAAAACTTGAAGCTCGAAAGTTTTCCTGCTTTTCCCATAACGCTTGCAAGGCGGCCGCCATACATCCAGACGGCAAGCTGACGCTCGATGTGCGTACGGATGCTGCTGAAGGACCAATCCATTCGTTCATTTTTCAAAGAAGCCTTCAATGTTTCTTTGTCTTGCCAGGACGCGCATAGCGTTCCACTACCTAACTCACTGACGGACACGCGCCGCTTCTCTCGAGCACGCCAAACCTGCGCATTTGAAAACCTGGTCACCTGATTTAGATTCAGATGCAATGAGCACCTTCCCCTGCGAGACGTGCACAATCATGTCAGCGAGACAAGGGTGCGAGACAAGGCAGCTCTTCATTTCTCCATGGGGACCATAAACTCGAAATGGCACCCCGAACCGTGGCTTCATCCTGCCTGAAGCTGCAGAGCGACGCAACGTAACTCACAGCTCTGAAGTGCTGTGCACCGCCCAACAAACACAGCTATGCCATAAAACCTGGAATTCTAGACTATGCACGCTATTTGTTAAAGCAGGTACACGTTTAACTTGCAGGCGTGTATTAGCTGCATTGCTGTTGAAGAAGCGTAGGATTATACGACAGTAGCTCTCGCATCTCCCCCATACCAAGACAGAGGTCTTGCTGAACCGAATGCCTGGTTTTCCTAATGTGCAGGTAGGAATTTGCGTGTCGCAGATCAGTGCATTTGTAACTACTTCGCACCGAATAAAACGGATTTTCAAGTGTTCAACGAAAGAATAAACAATAATACAATGTACATTGACCCACTTAATTCCTACGCACAGTTAAAGAAAAAACCAAATTGTACATCAATTTTATAAGTACGATACCTACATGCCGCGTGTTAACGAGGTTCGCTCAAACAAATATAAACTTTCACATACAAACCTCGGAAACGTTTGATAAACCTTCGAAAAGTAGGCCAAACATTTGAGAGACTGCGTGACACAAACAGGAACGACTAAAAAAGTATGAAATAGAACTGAATTATAATTCAATGCACATGTAGATATTAAACAATCTGCACACTCACAAAAAAGAAATTTCCCACGCACAGCGTCACGGTGAGAACCAATTTGTTTTGCACTCACGCAATAAAAAAGAGTTCAACACTGCAGACATAATATTCAAATATTCAGATCACACAGAGTTATGAAAAGAAAGTCAATTCCCACGACTTGGGACGAAGGAATTACGTTCACAATTAAAAAATATTTCACGTGTGAAAATCCCAACTGTAGGAAAACTCTGTTGGTCGAAGAGGCATAGAAGTTCACATTAGGCAATAAAGCCNATAGGAAGAGCAGGTAGGAAGAGCTCACGGAATAGGGGGAATATACTGATTACAAATTTAGGAAAATATTCACAAAAAAAGTCAACGAATGTGCAAGGCAAAGATTCAGCTTAACACTCGTAAGTATGCACGCGTGTTTTCCTGCTTATATTTTTTAAAACGAGATTTTTTTTCTCTTCGAGTAACAAAGAGTGCATATTTAGAGCCCGGTCTCCGTAGCAGCGTTAGTGCCCCGGTCTCCGTAGCAGCGCTAGTGCCCCGGTCCCCGTAGCAGCGCTAGTGCCCC